>JBBJLR010140691.1:0-16329 GCA_037577145.1 Brachypetersius gabonensis | reverse complement strand
GTGTGTGTGTGTGTGTGTGTGTGTGTGTGTGTGTGTGTGTGTGTGTGTGTGTGTGTGTGTGTGTGTGTGTGTTCCTAATGGTACCCATATTACATTCGTGCCATGTTTGTGTTCCTAATGGTACCCATATTACATTCGTGCCATGTTTGTGTGTTCCTAATGGTACCCATATTACATTCGTGCCATGTTCTTGCCCCAAAGAGTGAGTTTCTTTTTCTTCTGTGTTTCAGGGATGCTGAGCGGAAGAGAAAAGTGAAGGAGCTTTACGGCAGTCTGGCCACACAGGAAGGAGAGTGGAAAACCCTCAAGAAAAAGAAGAGGAAGTGATGTCCGACAAAACAATTCACTCTTATAATTCACTCATGATCCAAGATCCTGATGGGCCACAGCTGGACGGCTGGGTGGTCCCCCCCCCCCCGATTGTATTACATCTGGTTGAATTCCTCATCTAGTATTCAAATCATGAACTGGCTTTTATAACAGAAATATAAAACGGTCCTACAGCTCTGGAGGAACTCAAAAGGGCCGCTGGACTTTATGGACAGGTGGAGTGGTCAACGTTTATTTTGCTGTCTGGCATTTGGCCAAAAGTGGTTTGTTTGAAGATCTGACATTCTCAAAACAGAAAAATCTGTTTGTACTTGTTGATTCTTTGAAATATAAAACATAATTCAAAACCTGCCTCAAGCATCCACTTTCTTAGCTGTTGAGGTAACTCTCAAATTTGAACAATTTAACTATTTACCAATTTGGAAAAACTAGGCTTTCACCCAGGAGTTACTTTGTGTGTTTTTTCCCAAACAGCATTTTATTTAAACACTTTATATAGGGACTTTGTAACAAATGCCAGAACAATAAATAACATGAAAAGTAGTGCTTAACCCTCTGATCCTGTTCCAGGTCTTTTGTGTCCAGTTCACTTGCTTTTTTGACCATTTTATCTGTGTTAATACAAATGGAATGACCTTTCCCAAGGGTCTGGAGTTCTGTCAGATCTTTTCATTTTTAGATTCAACTTGTGACCACTTTTGGCCAATTGAAACCCATGAAAACTAATTTTTTTTTATTCCTTGTGTACACTATTAAAGCATATAATTTAGGTTTAAATGCTTTCATTCTTGAGAAATGTAGGTTTTAGTGATTTCTACCAGATTGTCATTTATCCATTTTTGGCCCCAGAAGCATTGAGAATAGAGAAAATTGCCATTTTCAAGGTAGTTTTCTAACAAGTGCATTGTGCAAACAAACTGGAATTTGAAGGATTAAAAAAACAAAGGAATAAACATTTTATACATGACATAACTGATGTTACGTAGTGTGTTAGTTAAAAACTTTATTTAGTAATAAATAGCAAAACAATGTGTTAAAATTATATATAAATATATGGCCATTATATAAAATATTAAATGAAATTGCTCATTTGGCCCTAAATGGATAAATGACATCTGGTAAAAACACCAAAAACTAAAATTCCTCAAGTGTTGTGTTTTAAATGAAAGCATTTGAACCTAAATTGTATGATTTAACAGTGTAAATAACAAAAAAATAATTTATTCATGGGTTTCAATCTGGCCACAAACAAGGCCAGAGGGTTCAGGATTTATGGAGTCAGTAAGCAAAGTGTAATATTGCTTACTACCCTTAAACTAAAGGGACAGTTGTGAGGAAC
Organism: Brachypetersius gabonensis; assembly: GCA_037577145.1. Taxonomy (NCBI): domain Eukaryota; kingdom Metazoa; phylum Chordata; class Actinopteri; order Characiformes; family Alestidae; genus Brachypetersius; species Brachypetersius gabonensis. The sequence goes on along the minus strand of JBBJLR010140691.1, from coordinate 14,660 downwards.
ATGTCATTGAATTGATAGTGTATGCCTCATAATTTCCAGTGCATTATTAAAAAGGAACATAAGGCATTCACAGTTCATGTAATAAAGCATAAGCCAAGCAGTACTTTTGGATTACAGTATTTGGTGCTTATGCATGTGTTAAGTCCAAGTGTTGCTGAGAAGTATTTAGCTTGTAACAGTCACACTGTACTCAACTGTACTGTTGAAACTGGTTTGAAATACATAAGAATGATGAAAAAAAAAATTAAATTTGAAAATGCTTTAGCTGCAAAACCACTGATATTAGAATAAATGGCAGTAGCATTATTACAGTCAGTAGTGTTCATTTAGTCGTTCCCAGATCTCTCCTGGTGGATCTCCTGTGTTGTAGTTCCCATTCATACCTGATTTGGCTCAATCTGTACTTCATTAGAGAAAATCAAGTGTGCAGATTTCACAAACCTATGCAATGCCTGGGGGCATAGAGGAGAAATCTGAATGTGTGTTCTTCTAAACCAAAACACAAATTCTGCTTTCTTGTTGAATTATATTCTTGTGTTATGTTTTGCTGACAGAAAGATGCTTCCTGCTGAGATTAATGACTTTAAACAGTTTGCATATGGAGTTTTAGGAGTTTTGCACTGGACATTTACTGTAAATTATAGCACTCAAATGGATTCAAATAATCACAGAAGCAGAACTGCACTTAGGTCAAGCTTTATTATGAAGTATCTGATGACATTCAGATTGGATACATTGTAGGAGACTTTGGCTAGGGTGTTTTGTAAGGGATGGTTTTGCGGTTCCAGAAGGCCTTGTTAACCAGAGCATAGCCAGATGTGGGTGTAGGAGCGGGAGGGGTGTTGTGGGGATAATCAGGATGGTTTAGGAGGCTTTCTTTCATCAGGTAGATTATTCAGTGGCCGTGCGTGTCTCCACGCTGCTGGACACAGATGTGCTTCTTGCCTCTGTTGCGATGAAGAAAAAAAGTTGACACTGAGATAAAGATATGCTGTCATTCTGGAAATGACATGAACATCTCTGAAATTTACCTCCTAGCTTATCTCTCCCTGTCATCAACTACAAACATCGTATCATTTCTCTTTTGCAAAAGGAATACACTCATATCTCGTCAAGGATCAAGAAGAACATCATATTGCCTCTGCATTCTCACCTGCCATGGTCTCGGTGATTGAAATTCCGAGCCTCTTCTCTTCTCCTTCCAGGAGCTTCCTGTAGGTGGCGATCTCTGCATCTAGCTTCAGCTTAATGTGCAGCAGCTCCTGGTAGTCGGCCATGTATTTGCTCATCTCCACCTTGGTCTCGCACAGCTGGCTCTCCAATTGGGCAATAATGGCTTCCAAGCCAGACACCTTGTCCAGGTGTGCCATTTCCATGTCTTCCAGCTGCTGCTCCAGGGCGGCGTTCCGTGCCCGTAGGCCATCAATCTGGTTCTGCAAGTCAGTCACCTGGTTCTGGAAGGTGGTGATCTCGTCCTTCATGGTCCGCATCTGATTCTCATGTTTGCTGGCGTGCTCCTTCAGCGTGTCAAACTTGCCCTTGTACCACTTCTCAGCCTCCTGAACGTTACGGGCGGCCACGGCTTCGATCTCGCCACGCATCTTGCGGAGGTATGCGGCAAGGTCAGGTCTATCAGAGTCCAGCTCCACAGTCACCTTGGAATCCTCAATCTGCTTGAGGAGATCGGCAACTTCTTCATCATGGAGCTTCTTGAGGAACTCTATTTCGGCCACCAGCTGCTCAACACGCTTCTCCAGATCAGCTTTCTGCAGAGTGGCATTGTCCACATCCTGGCGGAATTCGCGTAAGATCATCTCGGCCTCCTCTGCAGAGAGAGGTGATATGTATATATTTAGGAGTTTCTAATAGCAAACTAGTATTTGTTATATCTTTGTTGTGCTTTAGCATCCCTCCTACTGTGATGCTCTATTTTGACCAGCTGAAATTTGTTTTTGACCTGATTGTTTAATAAAACATGATTGTCTACAGTAGCGGTCACCAAAATTGCCTACAGTCTACTGTCCTGCCGAAATTGGTTTGAACCCTGATCTAGTACAGTACTATGCAACCAGTTTATCTTTTTAAAAGGTTTTGATCTGCTGCATCACATGTGTTGCATCAGGGTTGAAACTATACCCTGCAGAAAGCAGATGTTCTGGGTTTAGTTGTTATGCTGAATACTCAGTCTGACTCACCTTTTAGCGCCAGCTCTTCTTCCAACTTCAGCCTCCACACCTCCACCTCCTCCTCGATGTAGCCCCTTTCGATATCAGCTGTACCTTTCTCAGCAGTCAGTCTCTCAATCAGGTCTTTCATCTCTTTGAACTTGGCCTCATACTCCTCTCCAAGTCCGGCTGGTCCACCCTTGAAGCGGCTCTGCAGGGCCTCAAGTTCTGCTTTGAGGGTCGCGTTCCTCTGCTCAAGGGTCTGGACCTTCTCAATGTAGCCAGCGAAGCGTACATTCAGCTCCTGCATCTCCTCCTTCTCGTTGGCATGGTGCTTGTGGATCTCTGTGCCAACTTCTACGGCTTGCCCCTGGAAACCAGCCCGACCACGAGTGTAGGAGGACCCGCGACACCGAGATGGGGAAGGGCTCTGAACCCGTGTCCTGCTGGACCCACTGACCGTCAGGGTCTTCTGGGAATATGAAGAGCCTCTCATGATTGTATTCTTTTTGGAACGAGGTGTTGTAGTAGTTGCTGGATCTCAGGATAGAGTTCCACGCTGGAGGACCGTGCTTGCTTCCCTCTTGCTTCAGCTGGCCAAATGTGAACTGCTGGAGCTGGAGTGGGGAACGATGGCTTATATGGAGCCATCAAGAATGTGGCAGAGCCTCTTGAAAGTCTCTTGTGATTTTGACATGTTGTAAATGTGGACCCTGACGCTCCTGCCAAACCTTCAGGTCCTACTCATCTGATTAGCTAACGTAACGCTGTTATCAGCGAGGTATGCAATAGCTTGGCCTAGCCATCACACCTGCATGCTACATAGTTATGTGCGTGTGTCTGACTGCTGTTTTTCCTTACTGAGGGTGAAGTCAATGGAGAAAGAAAGCACGCTTCCAACCTGGTCATGGTAATATTAGTTAAATTTTTTGCTTCTCAGCCAAGCTTTTACTCCTCAGTACTTTAAGTGGATTTTCTTGTATGCAATTCAGTTCACCATGATGCCGGTGGAAACAGACTTATACAAGTCATGTTTGTTTTATATATATATATATATACATACACACACACACACACACACACGTGTATATATGTGTGTGTGTATATATATATATAATACAGTATATATATTATAGAGTCAGTAATATCACCGAGTGAACACCCTAGCAAAAAGAATGGTTTCATTCATGAAATTCGACACACACTATTGCAATTTCCTTGTTGCAGAAAGTCTGAGTTTAACATACTGGAAAGGCAACAGAACAATAAATGTATTATATTAGAATTGTAATGTATAAAATGTATAATTTCCTCTGTATGTAACCCATTCACCACTAGCAGATACCACTAGCAGTCCTGAGATTTTAACCCATAACTACTGGGCCAACAGGTCCCGCAATATGAATCTAATAACAGATTAATAATGCCAAAATATCCTCATCAGGCATTTAACGCTTCTCAGTATGTTTACAGCATGGAAATAAATTGATCAGAAAATACCAAATTTCAAGACCTCAGCTATCAGTTTTAGTGTCCCAAAGTTCACTTATTTTGGAATTATTAGTGCTTATTGGCAGCCTAATGTTGCTCAGTTTGAACTGCTGTAAATGTGTGTGGTCTGTCTCATGGTCGTTTTAACTATAACCACTGCCGTGGGACCATTTCAACCATACGCCTCTTCCTGAGTAGCGTCGAGAGGACAATTTTCCATTCACCCTAGATGTAGATAATCAGCCAAAACGTGTTTAGAGTTTGAACTTCGCTTCTTTAGTTTAGAACTGGGGCCACAACATTGTTAACAAACACTATATGTCAATACCCATCCTAGTCCTTTCTATAAAAACACATCTTCTCTAAAGCCACATCCAGTGGCACTTAAGACACAGTATGAGTTATGTACTAAAAATTAACAACCGATCAGTGTGTATCAGTAATGATGGATGCAGACTTTTTACACAGCAGAGTTTGCTTTCTCAAACCACCCCAGGAGTACGAGTGCTGATCAGTCTTGATGGCAGTGACCAATGATCCAAGCTCAATCCTCTCCAGCCCTTGCTTTGTCTGCAATTGTATACAGTAAACACCCGCAAATTCACGGTTTAGCATTTGCAGCTTCAGTCATTCACAGATTTTTTCTGTTCTAATATTGCAGAAACCACAAACCATCCTTCATATTTTTGTTTTTTATTTTTCATGCGTTTTAGTTCTAAATTATTAAGACAAATATAATTTTGTCAGCATAAATATTAACAGAAATTCAGCTCTATTACCCTATAAAATATAACTATAAATGTTTTGGTACTGTGGCGAGAACACAAAGAAAGCGTGTCTTGGGATGGTGAAATACTGCTGTGCCCAGGTTTGAAAGTAGGCAATTCAATAACCCTATTTTTTTTTCTCCTTGCTGCTGATTGGCTGCTGCCCTGTTACTCATCTCTGGCAGCTGCAGTGCAGTTTTCAGCATCAGAACAGTTTCCCCCTTGGAGCATCTCAAGCATTATTTTATTACCGTAAATTAAATACATTTATTACTGTATTTACCTGCTTATACCAAAGAAAACACGCATGCATGAATTACAGTCCAGTCTATACAGGGGTAACATCGCTATTTACATTCTAGCACTGCTGGAGACAGCAGTTCAGTGTAAACTGTACAGTTGTAATAAGGGTTCACCATTACATTTTCTTTCAGGCTAAAGTATTAAGATGAGTTAAAAATTAAATTAGAGTTTTGGAGCATATTTGGGGGAATATTTAGGGTTTACATTATAAAAATATGCATTTTAGGCATTTTTATTTTTTACGACATCACAAATTTGCATTTTTTCACAATTCGTGTGTGCTCTTGGAACGTAGCCCTTGCAAATTTTGTGGGTTTACTGTAGTTCATATTTCAGTTTTTTCAGTTTAGTTCTAAACCACATTCACAAGTCTGCTTCACCTTGCTAAGTAGTCTTAGAGACGTTTTGGTGATTTACACAAAAGATATTGGTGATTATTGATTTCTAGTGTTCGTTAACAATGTAGCTGGAGTTCAGAGGTAATGTGGTAAACTATCTTGCCTGTTTGACTTGGCTGGGTAATGTGGAGAATTGTGTTCATCACACAATTCCTTTAATGTTTTAATGCTTTATTCAAAGCCTCCAGGGCGATAAGCTTCATTCTTCTAAGGTTAATTGTGTGTGAATGGCTCTATATTGCCTTTGTTTTGTAGAATGCATACATGTTTTCTCTTATTAATGATAAATTGGGCATTATATTGCTCATTAAACTTGCATTTGCATGAGAGTGAACAGAAAAGTTCTTCAATCAATACACAATTGATGTGGTTGTCTGCACATCAGCTTATCAAAACGCCAAAAGCTTTATTTATTCATTTGTCTACCAGGATGCAGTGCGAATAAACCTCTAAATGAAGATTTCTATTCCTGTTTGTGTTTTAGACCCAACAAGTAGTTCCAAAAAAGAAGCTGAAACACAGACACACACACATACAGGTGTGTGTGTGTTGTTTCAGCTTCTTTTTTGTCAGTGAAGCATAATACCAATCTGAAGAGGGTGCATTTATATATGTCAGTAACAAAAGCCTGTTTGATTCTTAGAGATAACAAGACGTTTGTGGTACACGAAGATCAATAAAAAAAATAAAATCAGTAAATATTTGGAAGATGGAGATGTATTATTTAAAGAAAGAGGGTTGACAGTCATGATTTTTTTTTCATTTGCAATTTATTATACACAGAACATCCAGATTTGGTTCATATCCATAACGTATAGGCCATGCATTTGTTTTAACAGTTGCACATTAAAAACATAGAAAATAGAAACTCACAAATGTATTCTCACTGTAATGCACTATTCCAACAACAGACACAAATAGAGCAGATTTAGATTTGTAATTCATATCGAATTCCTGTAATAGACACTTAGGTGATATAATGGATCATAGTTTACTATATTTGTCACATACAGTCCACAACCAGATTTTTTTCAAAGCCACAAAGTCCACAAAACACGGTAGCTCCTTGGATGTGGGGTCTTACAGAGAAGGAGAAACTACAGAAAGGACAGCTGAAACACACACACATTCCTGGGTGTTTAAAGGTATTAACATGGACCCAGTTTACCCACCCCATACACGAAATGTAATCTACTAACTAACCCTTGGGTCTCTTTAGTTGCAGTACTAGAGTTAAGAGGCCAATAGCTGAAGTTGTTCAGAAAGACTTGCTTATGTGGTTCCTGACATAAATTATAAATTGGTGTTGGCTATAAATCTTGACCACATTAATCTAGGCTTGAAGGTCACTGTTGCTATTGTTTTTAGTAGGCAAGTATTTATAAGACTGTTGACTGAGACAAGCCTTAATAAGCAGGGGTTGCCATATTTTTTTGGGCTGTAATATTCTAATGAGTAACTGCATGAATTAACTGGTACGCACCAAAATTAAAAATGGGATGCGGAGTCCGGCAAGAATTAGGTACGCATTTGCACTGTGAAGACTCAAAACTGGTGTGTATTTGCGTACCACAAATGTCTATTAAGGCATGCGTACCACTTATGTCAAGCCCTGTTGTTAAGACTTTATAAAAGTGTATTGCCACAGGAGTCAGTGGTCAGGGTCAATACAGATGTCATCTTGAAACTGAAACTGAACCTTCACCATTGACAGTTTAGTGGCTACGATTAGACTAGATTTGGAATGAGGATGGAGACGGTAAATTGTAAATTAATTATTTTATCCACAATTTGTTTTACCACTTTCTCTCATGGCACAATATCTCTCTCACAAGAAAAATCTATAGGTGACCACAGCATTGATGTGGGTGTACACAGGTGGGCTTGGCGGCACAACACGAGCGAGCTTGGGTCAGTTCAGGCTTTTCATATGCTTTTAATCTGAGTCCTCCTGAAAAGATGGAATAATAAAAAGATAAACAGAACCAGTGAAAAAAATTAAAGTAAGCTGCATTGTTGAACAGTGTGTGTGTGTGTGTGTGTGTGTGTGTGTAGGGTGGCAGTAGTGTTAAAATACATTAAGCATCATTTTCTAACCTACTTTGCATAATTTTTTCATGTTGGATAATTATGAGCTGTCACTGACAATGCTGCAAGTGTGTGTGCGTGTGCGTGTGCGTGCGCGTGTGCAAGTGAGTAAGTAAGTACCTCAATATTGGGGATGTAGCTGTAGTCAGAGACTTGCAGGTCAGCTTTCTCCACTGGCAAGCTTTTTACCTCATCGTCCTACAATAACACACAGACAGGCCACGTATACTCAGATGCAATAAACAAGCCACAAACACTTATTTCAGGAATTAATGTAGTGTTGTATGTACTGAAAATGCAGACGTCTGGTTTAATGAGCTCACATTTTGAAACTAAGTGTAAAATCTTGTTTGTTTTTATTAAAACACCCTCGCTTGAACGTCTGTTTAAATGTTGTAAGGTGCAGACATCACTCCTTATAATCACTTATAATATCCAGTTTTACCCCTTGGCTAATATATCTGATGTATTCTTTAGTTGCAAAACATCACATAGAACCGGCTTGTAACTCACTCTCTCGTTCACATTAAGCAAGTTGAAAATTATCCACAAGAGGGTGACCTTGTCAGCCAATAATGCAAATTAAAACAAACAGCATATCTGCTTAAATCTCATTAAATCCTATTTATTCTACCTTTGAGCAGTGGTTTGTGACTGTAGATGGACAGAGAGAGAGAGAGAGAGAGAGAGAGAGACTGAGGCAGGAGGTGGAGATTTAGAAAAAAGAGGTGACATAGAAAGAAAGAGAGAGACAGAGTGTATTGTGGGAGAGTTAGAGACAGAGCAACAGAGCGGGGAAATAGAAAGGAGGGGAGAGATGGCAAGGAACAAAAAAAGGAGTGAGAGAGAGAGAGAGTGAAAGACAGGGAAAGTGAATGAGACAAGAGGAGAGTTTAGGAGATTAGAGCCTGATCACTATGTGGCACTGAAGTGACCTTCTGGAACTAAACACGAGTGACAAAAGCGAGTGTGTTTTACACACACTGCAATCTGTATTAGGTGTGTGTGGGTGTTGCAGACTTTAATATGCCTTTGGGAGGCAGCTGAATGTCTTGTGTGTGTGTGTGTTAGTGTGTGTGTGTGTATGTGTGTCTAAGGGTGTCTGCTGCTGGCAGTAAAGCACTAATCTCCTGATAAACAATATCAGAAATGAAAAGCACTGTTTGCATACACACACACACACACACACACACCTGTCTATGAACTTCTGTAACCAGACACTGGCTTGACACGTCTCCTGAGTGTGTGTGTGTGTGTGAGTGTTTTTAGTGCCCGTCTCTCCTACCACTGCGTTTAACACCGCCCACCGTTCCTCCATCTGTTTCCTTCGTCCAGCCAGGGATGCTCCCACACCCATAATGCATCTCTCCTCCACACATTCGGTTGGTTGTCTTGGTTTTTCTATTCTTTTTTTTCTCAAACCATCCCCCATTTTTAGACATCTTTATCTTTTTCAGCTGCTATTTCAGCCTTTGAAGACATTGAAAGACATTGAAAGGGACCATACGACTAAAATATGTTGCAAAAACATCCCATTCACTTCTCAGTCCATACAGTCCAAGCAGGCAAAACAATACATTTGTAGCCACTGTTTTTGTGATGTCATAAATACCAACACATTTACATATATTTGCCTATTCAACCAACAATAATTTGGCCCTCCAATTCACAAGGAAGTTATAAGGAGTGTTTCAGTTTTTAAATTAGATGTAATGCAAGGTAACCAGTCAGAATAGAGGTTGTTAACATGTATCAGTCTTAATCATCCTGTTGTGGTGGTGCTTTTCTCTGCAACAGTGACTGGGACATTTGTCAGGGTAGAAGGAAAAATGTTTATGTAAAATTTCAGACTCTTGAGGGAAACTTGCTTCCCTCTGCCAGAAATTTGTCAAAAAAGAGGCTAAAGTATCCCATTAGCACAGCTTTAAAGTCTTCCTCAAAAAACTCCAACTTAGTATGTATGTACCGGTACTCAGATATGCAGAAAATTCAGAGGAGGTTTACTAAAAAATGCAAATGCAAGAGGCAAGTCCAAGAAGAGAAGCAAATAACCAATGAAACCTTTCCACAGCAGTCAAAACTATTTCTCCAAGGCAAAAGAGTAATCCAAAAATCCAGAAAAGGCAATACATTTGACCAGGTAAACACTAAGTAACTAGGCAGGGCTTATTATACTTTGCACTGAGAGAATGTCTCTTAGGTCTATATGTACTTCCTAAGTCTAGTACTCTGGTGATCTTGATCTTCTTGTTATGGGTTTGTGTGAAACTCTGGAGTGGTTGTCCAGAGAGTAGTCTCTGGAAGCATCAGTCCCTAAATCTGGGCCAGGGCTCGAGCTCACAATGTAGATGATATTTGTGGCTGGAGCTCCATTGGCCTCCCTCTCTCTTGGTGAGTAGGATGCCCTTCCTCTCCCCATCACTCAAATGCAAAACTGTCCAGCATGGTGTCTGTTAGTTTATGTAACAGTATTGGTAGTTCTCCTCCAAGCGTGTTGAAGCAGTCCAGTTTTGCTGTATTACATGCAGTTCGAGAAGATACAGTGTGACAGTCTTACTATGTCAGATCCAGCAACATGATTAGGAAGTAACTGGAATCAACCAATCACAATTTGAAAGAGCCCTTTTTTGTAAGGGGAATGTCACTCTGGGCCTTCTGGACTGTGACACTACGACCCAGACGACTTTAGTAGTCCGTCTGATAAAGCTACAAACCCATTTCTCATGACTTGCTCGTTTTTTAGCGCACTGTCACCTGACAGTTCCAGCCCTCACTCGCCTTCCTAATTGAAAGTGTGTTGGGATGGTCAGATGAAAGGCAAAGTGTGATCGACATTATGTCACTCCTGAATCACTCTAAAGGAAGACTTGTGTGTGTATGTATGGCGTGCATCAGTGCATCTGTGATGAAGGCCCTATTTCACTGAGCTCTTTTTAATTTGGTCAGTGTCTGTAATGGTCAGTGTGTGTGCTGCGATGCAATCAGCCATGCTAAATCAGACCAATCTCATCTATTATACTCTTTCTGTTACTTGGAAGAAAAAAAAACAACATTAACAAACATTCACAAACGTTACAAGACACTAACGTGACCACAAAGAAAAAGGATCAATGCCTTGAAAACTATTTAAAGGAATAATCAGGCAAATACAAGTGTAGCCTCATCCGAGATACAATTACAGCCTCTTCAGGATTAATCAGGACAAATTGGGTGTGACAAAGTTCGCTTCTGCTTTGGCGTTATAAGGCTAATGGAGCTAATAGGCAATGAGAGCATATCATCCACCAATTAGCAAAATACAATCTCTGGGCTGACAGTGGGTGTTAATTTAGTGCACCAATGCTCCACCACTCAATGACTGTCACTTTAAAGCCACTATTTTTAGCATGTTTGTATTGTGGCAAGCAGCACAAACCAAACAACAGATTAAAAGGCCATTTTGATTAACACTGGGGGCTTTGCATCACTTTGTACTGATGACACGCCTACACCTGATGACAAGAGGAGCATAGCTCTCAGGATCAGCCATATCATTAAAACCACCTGCCTAAAATTGCGTAGGTCCCTCTCGTGCCACCAGCTCTAACCCATTAAGGCATAGACTCCACAAGACCTCTGAAGGTGTGCTGTGATATCTGGCACCAAGATGTTAGCAGCAGGCGTTAGCAGAAGCTATGTAAGTTGTGAAGTGGGGCCTCCATGGATCAGACTAGCTTGTCATCTTCTTCTATTGCTCCATGGTCCAGTTATGATGGACCATGGTGATGGACAGGGGTCTGCCTGGGCACTCTGACTGGTCTGTGGCTACACAACCCTCAACCCTGTCGCTGGTTTTCCAGTTGCCGTTTATGTCCTGTTTTTATGTTGGGTAAAACCTGCAAATTTTGGAGAAGCTCTGAGCCAGTCATCTAACCGTCGAATTTTGCCAAAGTGGTTTAGATCCTGCTTTTTGCAGCACATCAGCTTCTAAAACTGACTCTTCACTATCCATTGGAACGATAATTAAATGTTATTCTCTCCTCTTGTTATCGGTTTTAATATCATCAGACCATGTGCGCATGGTCTGTAAACTGAGACTTGGTGTGAAAAGCCCTCAGGCTTTGTTGGCTCCGTCTGGTGTTTTCTCAATGGAGCCCACCACAGTTACACACAGGGCTGTCCACTGCTCGGCAAAGCAGCTCTTAAGTTTCAGACCATGGATGGGGGCACAGAGAGCAGCCACTTACAAAATAAACCCCAAGTATACTTATCAGTATCGGGTCAACAGGTCATTTTCATTCCAGATAATGTGGGATTAGTACCACTTTTAATGCTCAGTATAAATATGTAATTAGTTTCCCTCTAGCACGTCTCGTCTTTGTGATGAAGCTGCTTACATAGTTCATGCTTTCTGATATTATAGCCTAAGTGGTTACGCAATTTAATGACCGTTGTCGCTATTTTTATGTTACGTGATTGATTTGAGTTGTAATCATGTCCAGGCAGTTTCTGTTTTGTGTGTGGTTCGTTCACGACGAAAGCACAATGTTGCCCAACAATGCCCAGTTACTGCAGATCTTAAGAAGATACACAGTCTGTACTTCGACTGTCCACTGTGTGGAGGTTCTATTATTTAAGGGGCAAATTTGAAAAAGTAAGGGGATATCCAGTAGTTTTAACCCTTAATCACTTTAATCTGTGCACTTTTCCCCTTAATTTTCTTTATTTCCCGACAATTAGGGACAAAATTAATTGCGTTTAATTATAAGTGTGTAAGTATGATGAAGATAAATAAATACATTACACTCATTTTCAGAGAGTACCTGGTTATTGATTTACTATAGCCTTCTTATTGATTTACTGTGTAAATAAAGCAAAAAATAATTTTTACTGATATAAAGAATACATTTTCCAGTACCAATACTGATACAGATCTATGGGAGTGTTTAGCAAAGATATTGATCTGATAGTGCACTGGGGCACTGGCTAGCTGCCTACTTAACATTATTATCTTAAATTGCCACAAAATAATAGACATGTCTTAACACACACACACACACACACACACACACACACACAGAGTTAGAGTTAGGCCTGTGTTTATTATACAATGTCTTATTTTTCCGTCTGGTATAGTAGGAGGGTGGAAGCTAGTTTCCTCCGAGTCACATGAAGTAGCCACCACATCTTCGAATGTCTGCTAACACAGTTTCACTGGAGAGCTCAGTGCAGAGCTACTAATTTTCTCACATAAACTCACAGACAGCCACATCACTTTGTACTGTAGGAGACATTAATCATTTATTTGTAATTAGGTGATGTTGGAGTTCTGTTAGTAAGATAAGATTATTATACTTTTCTTTGTTTTTACAAAAGCTATCAAGCATCTGTCCCCCCCATGGCTTTGTGCCCTCAGACCTCCTTAAAAGGTCCTGCTGAACTGCACCGATGTTCAAACCAGTTACATCTTGAGTACTGCTCTTAAAAACATTTTATTAAAAATATATAAAGGACATCTTCTTAGGCGAAAAACGAAACAGCTCTTTCTGTATTGTGTGGACATGACCTCTGGATGATAACAGTGCCATTGTACAGAACACAGCACAACTGCTCAACAAGCAAACAACACTCAAAATTGAGAAATCTGTGAAGGCGTCCTGTCAAAGAGAAGTTGCTCTCATCTCAGCAGCATTGGCTTTTTGACCGGCCAATTGATGCACTGAATAATTCAGACTTACTTTGACCCTGCAGCTTTGCTGGAAGGCTTTAAAAATAGACAATGCTGCCATGCAATAATGTGGCAGTTAAGTGCTATAATGCCAGACGGGGATGCTGGGTCACATCACCACACGTGTAAAGACAGTGACTCCGGAGTCAGTGCCTCTGTCAGCACTTTGCTCACCAATTTGGTTGCATCCTTTTTCACCAGGCCAGTCGCTGCAGCAATACTCCCGGCTCCCTCCACAGTCTTCTGGGCTACTGTGGTGACGCCGCTCACCATGGCACCACTCACCTGAGACACACCTGAGGCGGTTTTTACGGCGACTGTGAGAGATCGGTAGAGACAGTAATTAGTAACTCAACATTAATACAGCGACACAGAACAGGCCTCACTCAACACTGCTGATTTCACTGGCTTTGACCTGCATGAATCTGGGTAACATCTCTGTCCAAAATGTGGCCAAATTTTGATTATTTACATAAAAAAAACACTAAAACTAAACTCTGTGTCCCAGAAACCCAGATTCTTGTGTCCATACATTGGTTCCATACATAATTTACAGTAGCTACTGAACAATTTACAGTAGCTACTGAGTAGTATATTGTAAGTAATAAATAATATGTAATAGTAAATGTATTTAAAGTAGTTGCTGAATCACTCAGCAGTTAGTGAAGTAATCATAGTAGGTATGGAATAATTCATGGGTGTTATTGAATCATTCATAGTAGATATGTAGCAAGTCATAATAGTTACTGGATAATTTCAAGTAGTTATTTAATTATTCATAATAGTTCATTTTTTATAGTAGTTACTAAAACAAATCACTGAATAATTTGTGGGAAATACTGAATGATTGGTTCCATGGCTTATTTACATTTTGTATCCTTCTGTAATATCAGTATTCCTTTGGCCAATATTGCAATAATCATGACCTTAGCAGCCCTATTACTTTCTGAAAAATAAGAACAGCAAATGAATAATAAGTATGCAGATCACCGAGATTGTGTGAAGCTGAATCAGACATTACAGTAGTCCTGAAAAATGTCCTCGTCCATCTGTCTGTTGTTAAGCACAGTTAAAATTTTTCAGAGAAGATATTTTGCATCAGTGTTTGCTAGTGTTGGAACAGAGTGAGTCAATTTATTGGAACCAGTCTGATCATTTGCATTATGTACAATAAGCATTACTGAGATATATTAGAGGTAAAGCTCATGGGTCTGCAGCCGTTTGTCCTCCTACGAGAACTAAACCAGATGTAGAGTGGAGCTCAGGGCACTGAGGTACAGATCAACCCTAAGGCCCTTCACCTGCTGATGCAAACAGGAACAGTTCTCTTGCACCTGTATAGCCTGTGGGTTTTGACCCTTGGTCCTCTCATTTTGTTCTTTCCCATTATCAGCTCTAATTATCTGCTGACTTGGCTCTGGCCCCAGGCTGTGTTTCTTCCCTCAAGGTAAAGAATGCAGACCTATCCCTTCCCAACAGCTGAAACCAAGGCTTTCTTTAAAACCCAGCTCTAGTTTGGCAAAGAATCAGGTATGAATATTATGAATATTTAAAGGTGCACCTTAAAATGTAGCCAGTTTTGGTGTTAGTTAATAGTATTAGTTTACATTTACAGCATTTAGCAGACATCCTTATGTAGTGCAACTTACAGTCATTAGTTACAGAGACAGTCTTACAGTCATTAGTTACTGGGACAGTCTTACAGTCATTAGTTACAGAGACAGTCTTACAGTCATTAGTT
>JBBJLR010140668.1:5564-16331 GCA_037577145.1 Brachypetersius gabonensis | reverse complement strand
ACAATCATATTCAGCCAAAAGCTTCAAAATGATGGAGCAAAGCTGGTCGAAGAAAAGAAAAGTTTGTAGATACAAAACAGAAAATGATCTAGGACCCTTCTTTGTGTGGGGTCACATTTCAGAAACAGCTGTTTTACACTGGCCACCATTTCTCTGACAAAATGAAGATGTTCTTCCTTCTTCTTTTAGCAAAGCCTTTGTCACAAACTGGCCATGTCCAGACAGGGAGGGTAAGGCACAAAAGCAGACTTCTGTAGATAATGTTTTATTAGAACTCGAAATAGAACAGAAACAAGGCTCAAGGGCTAGACATGAAAACACAAATAAGACAAATGGGGAGCACATAGATCGAGGAAAAGGAGACGTTATACTTGATTACTTAAACTAAAGACTGAACCACTTAAATACTAAAGTGCACAAGATGGAGGACCAATGAACAGACAGAAAATAATAGCTCCTAATCTCTGTTCAACTGAGAGTCCTTTACTCACAGCCAAACAGAGATTAGGTCACACCCACAATGGAGACTAAAGAAGTGCAAGGATGTAGAATGAAATAGTGACAGCTTTAACCTTCTTATCCTACTTCAACCTACAAAAGTATTTAAGGAACAAGACTGACTATATTGCAAAAAATTGCACAATGCCTTGAGAAATTTGGAACGGACAAAAAAAATCAAATTGTTTCAAATTGTTATGCAGGTAATTCAGCTCAATCCTGTAGTTTGTAACTTTTCATTTAAATGGAATTCAGTTTTAATTATAATTTGAATGACAATGTTTTAGTTAAAAATGTAAAATCACCACAAGGCGGCCTAATGAAAGAGGTTAAGTATCATATGCTAAGAGCAGCATATCCAGACAAAAAGTATTGGAATGCCTGACCAGTACACTAACAGGGTCTTTAATGACAATTAATTCAAATCCATAGACTTTAATATGGAGTTGGTCCCTCCTTTGCAGCTACAGCAGCCTCCACTCTTTATGGAAGGCTTTTGGAAAAATTTTGGAGCATGGGCTCCAGAACCATACTTTTCAAAATCATTCGACGCCTCGCCCCCCCTTTTTTCTCCCGGATCACACCAGAGATGTAGAGTGCTGCGCCCCCCTTCCCCCGGACCACAGCCAAGACCACTCCCCCACCAAAGCCCATACATGGACCCCTGCATCCCCCCCACTTTAAAAATGCTTCTGCTGCCCATGTTTTGAAGTGTTTGTGTTAATTGGTGCCCTTTCATTCTGTAGAGCATTTATGAGGTCAAGCTCTGATGTTAGACAAGAAGACCTGGATCGCAGTTTCCATTCCAGTTCATCCCAAATGTTGGATGGGGTCAGTGCTCTGTGGGGGCCAGTCATGTTCTTCCACAATGAACTCCATGTCTTTATGGTCCCTGCTTTGTTCACTGGGACACAGTCATGCTGGGATAGACAAGGTGTGATCAGGAGGTTGTGGGTTGTAACCCCAGGACTGCCAGCCTCATCACTGAGGTGCCAACAAGTGAGGTACCATCCCCACACACTGCTTCCTGGGCGTCCCTCTTTGGTGGGGGCCCCCTGCTTCACTTGGTTAAATGCAGAGAAAAGAATGTTACATTGTTCACACTGTGTGGTGGGTTCACGTTTGTCTATATTCACTGTACTTCTCTTTATCTGGTGCACTACTCAAGAATTAAAACGGTGGCACCCAAACAAAGGATAATATGTCTAACAAAAACATTTTGCAATCAACCTATATTTCTATAATTCCCTACTGGAGAGTATAATATAGTGGATATTTGGCATGCAGAAGTAAGAACTGCATAACTTACATAGCAGGAGGGGGTCATGGGTGTATGTAAATAGCTATAGATGCAATTCAGCCAGTCAGATTTTAGTACCAGAACTATGTGGTATATAAATATTATATTGAAGATAAGTGTTTACTACTGCTACTGCTACTATTACTACTGCTGCTTCTTCTTCTTCTTCTCCTTCTCCTCCTCCTCCTCCTCCTCCTCCTCCTCCTCCTCCTCCAGCTGTGTTTATTTTTTGGTGTGGTGTAGCAGTTTTTTCACTTAACAGTCACTGAAAAACCGTAATCAGTCCATCAATGAACAGTTCGCTACATTTGAAGTCTCTGCATTTTCTCTAGTCTGTATGTACAATATGAAGACAGATGTGTTCTGACTTATTGCAGTGGGAAAACGAGATTTGTTGTAGAATCTCATAAGATAAATGTGTGACTTGATATGTTTCATTTGATAGGTTCCTGGTTTCGTAGTGCATTAATTTTCTCTCAGTATTTCTGTAATACATGTGGTTCTGAGAATGCATGTAGTGATCCTGACAGTTCTCTGTCTCTCTCTAGTGGTGGAGAGTGCTCTGACAACAGGAGGCTCTGGTCAGCGTGGCAGTGCAGAAAGAGAAACACAAAAGACAGCAAACAGGCGCAGGGTTTCTGCCTCTAACGACTTTAAAGTTAACTAGACACAGAAAGAGATCAATGCAGCTTTGAACAAAATATATTTTCAGTAGATATTATAGATATTCAGTGTGACAGTATTCATTTAGAGATTTGTGAATTTGTGAAATTACCAATCCAGTTTATGACCACACTCTCATGTTTAGTTCTATTTTCTTCAGTAAAAGGTTATGCAATGTAGAATAAATAAAATAAACCATGTTACATGGAAAGTTATAAAATAAAAACACACATTTATATGTATATGTAACTATTAGAGATGGATTTATTAGTCATTTGGCCTACTTATAGTCAAATGTACATTGTACTATTTTTTTACAGCTACAAATGTCAGAGTCTTCAGGTCTCCTCCTCATCCTCATCCTGTTCTTCCTGTTCCTCTTCATCCTCATCCTTATACTCCTCCATCTCCAAACCTTAAAGAGAAAAGGAAAAGTTGGACCTGACGGCTGCCGTGGCTCCAGTCACGAACAGCAGGGGGCGCAAGTCATGCTGGAATAGAAAAGGTTCTTCCCCAAACTGCATCCAGAAATTTGGAAGCACGGCATTGTCCTATATGTCTTTTTATATTGTACGTGATTTTATACACCTCTGGCAATGAGTATGATTGAAACACCTGAAACGCCTGATTGTCCCAATATATTTTTCCAAATAGTGTACATACAGATACATACAGGTGAGGGCTAAGCCTGAATAATTGTTATTTGTTGTCCAATATCAAATGTATTTTACTATATAAATCTGTATTTTAATTTTACATTCTAAAAGGAGTGTAAATGTGTTTAAAATAACAGAGCATGCCCAGAGACAGAACGTGCATGGCTGCAGAAAGAGAGGGAGGCGTAGGTGCGGATCTCCAAACACAAAGAAGGCATGAGGGCCAAAACACAATATAAACCACACTACTGGAGACTGCCTAACAACACACGAACAATGGAATAAACTCTAGCTAGGAATGATTGGTAAATGCCAGTGGGACGACACAGGGTTACGACACATTAGGGACTAAATACAAACAGGACTAGGAAAGGAACCATTCAGAACATACAGTCACTTTGACTTAAACACATGCCGACTGTAAACACTCACCTGACCCGGGTACACACACAATGTCCAAATAAAAGTCTAAAATTCCAGTTAAGAACATAAATATTATAGCATGGGAGGAGTTATTTTATTAGATTATAATTTCTACATCAAACGTGTCAGTGTTATATGAATAAGAATAAATGTTATATCCATGCAAATTGTTTGGCTGCACATTTTGGTGCATTATTATTGGTTGCATTACTGGGACGACTATCGTATCAATTTCAGTAGGTCTGGATCTAGAACGCTGACTCTTTTGTGCACAGTGGCACATCCAGGGAGGCCGGGATAGCAAAACCAAAATTGCTATCAGCCTCATTATGCTAATTCTGCAGATAAGTGCTGGGATGTCGCTTTTCTCTGAATTCCATCAACTTTTATTGATGACTTTGTTAATTAATTTAGTTACCCAAGAACACGATTCTCCTTAATAGCACTCCAAGAGATAAATATCCCACCTTCCACACTTTAGTTGGAAGTGGACTGTTTCTCTGTCTTTGAGTGCCTCTCAAATGCTCAAGTCTATGATGGTCAGCAGCCCTAGTCAAGCTGTTGCAACCGTTTTGGATGTGTTTTGGGTCCTTACCCTGCAGCAGAAGGAGTTCTTCACCGCAAAGATCTGAACTGAAGGATGCAGCTGATCTCTGAAGAATGAAATACGTCATTGGTTAAATACACTGTGGGATCAATTTCTCTGTCATGAATCTCAGACTTTCCAGTTGTTTACTGTGAAATGTATTTATGTGCTTTGCCTTGTTTATCTTTCTGAGAAGTGGTCCAGAAGTCACTAATGTTCCTATGAGACCACGACTATGTAGCCACCAACACTCCTTCCTCCTGGAGATCTATTTTGCTGCAGTGTTAAGAAATGTAGTTTCCTGCAACCTATGTCTAATATACCCTCAGATCAAGGGAGGACAGGAGAGCATACTACTGGACACACTCTGGACCCCTCAAAAAAGAGACGGAAACCAAAACCTTTATCAGTGTCATCATGCGGGAGCTTCTGCAGAAAAGCGGTGGTAAACTGGGGACGTGCGAGAAGACACAGAACTCTCAGAAGAATAACTCTGATGTATTATTTTTATCATCATAAAATATTTTGCTGGACTTCTGGGTCTTTTCCAGCCATTGATTCTAGAGAGCGTGCATCTTATTCTTGACATCACCCTGTAGAGATAAAGCTTTGGCCGGTGGTGAAGAGATCACTGTATTTAATGTCATAGCAACTGTAGTGGGCACTTTGTTTTTGCATCTCTAATTTCACTTTGGACTACCCTTTTTTATTCCTGTTGTACTCTAAAGTGGACATCCTATTATATATTTCCTTGCTTTTAAATTTGTTAGGGCTCATTTAACGGTCTGAGGGCTTTTTAATAATGTTTGGGAAGACACAATAGCCATCAAGACACTGAGACAATCCGAATGTCTTTTACTGTTTAGCGAGCTCTGAAGAAGAGTCAGCCACGAGGGCATGGCAGCGACTGCACTTTCTATGGAGATGGAAGAGAGTGAGCTGCCTCCTGCTAATCCTCCTCGCATTCTGCAGGAAAGCCTGCTCTACAGCTGCATCACTGTACTAAGTACACTCCAGTGAACCACCCCACCCTTTACTTTGAATACCTCTCACATTACACTCTTCAACTGCCCTATTACCCAATTTGTTAATTTACGCTTTCTCAGTGTCATTCTATGCTGTTAAATGTGTCCTGTGCAATAATATACATATGGTAAAATGATCCCTCTACGCATATTATCTGTGCAATAATACAATACATATGATGCAATATTTCTAATTCTGGAGGGTTTACATCCCTTTCCAACTTTTCTGTCACCTGTGCAATAATCACATTTATATTGTTTTCCTTTCTGGAAGGTTTACAGAGTGTCCACACTGTGCTGTTACATTATGGTACTTTACATTGTTGTGGTCTCTATTTATTGTGCTTGTATTGTTTCTGCTGTAACTCTGTTGAATGTTGCTATATGTTGCACTGTAGTCTATGGAGAAACATGTCATCACACGATGTACGTGTTCAGCTTCTGGTGAGAATAAACTAACCTTTGACTTTTGATATGTTTTATTTTATATTGGAGGAAGGCTGCTACCAAGCACGCTTCAGTGTCCGCAGTGCCACACAGCCTTCTGGAGAGTACTGCAGGGAAGATGGTCTGCACCACCCAGTGTCCCAGAAGTTACAGACGAGCAGACTCTTGGTCCTGTACAGTAACAGTGTTCCTCTCTCTTTCACTGTGAAAATAATCATTCATTTATGTTTGAATGATTCATACATAGGTCCCCATTTGGCTTAGCAATAATAAACAGTTCTCTGAAACATGAATTGAACTCATCCAAAGCTCCTGCCTCGTGAACCTGCAGAGTTTGAGCATGCTATCAATAAAGCAAAGAGAATTCTAAAATTCATGTGAATATATAAAAGATTCTACTTTTCACTCAAATCATTTGATAAATTGTCTTGTATTATCATTTGTAATTGAAAACATTGTATTAAACAATTTGAAATGGAAGACTGTTCACAAGTGATTCTAGATTTGCATCCATTGTATACAGTCAGTGGGTCTGGATGAATGTGGGTCTGGATGAATGTTGGTCTGGATGAATGTGGGTTCTTTCTGAGTGTGTAAGTGGTGGCAACAGGAAGCGGTTCACACTAAAAGCACAGTTAATGCATTAAATATTTATAAATATACTGCTGGAGGCCTGAGAAACTGGTTTTGTAATTATCCATTAGGCACTTTTCCATTAGTGGCGGAGTGGAACATACAGGGCATTATATAACAAAATATCCCCCAGAGAGAGCATGTTTTTGCCAGAATTGCGAAAGCTTTAGGAATAACATCTATACATAAAAAATCTCGGAAGAGACGTGTCATTTTGAAGGCCTGGAACAGACGAATGGCGGTAACCTTCGCATTTCCTTTGGTTTCAACCACCACCAACTGAGAGAAACTTTTTACAGCTGATCAAGATTCAGGACAACTTCTCTACAGTCAGTCTTTCACTCATCCAAGCTTACTTTGGCTGTTTGACGTTTATGATATTTGATTGATTTGATCTGATGTTTGATGTATATTATTATTAAGAGTTTGATACTTAGTATTATGTATTAGGAATACTCAAATACACTTTGTAAACTCTATTTAGTAACAATTTCAAGAACAAATGACATTTTATATTAAAGTGTAAGGGCAGCCGGCTTGTCAGACAGAACGTGACACCCTCAGACACGACCAATTACTTTTCTGTCAGACTTCACCATTTCCAGCGAAAATATAAAAGTCCGGAAACTTTTGAAGGTCCCTTGTATGTTGCTTTCCAGAGGAAAAGCAGCAGTGCTTCACATGAATTGGAGGAAGCACATATTGGCCTTCACCAAGTGTTGGTGGTGTCGTGTGGGAGTCCAGGGTACTAGGTGGGACTGGGCACTAAATTGGGGAGAGAACTGAATAAAAGCTTTTTTTTTTTACTGCTGTTGATACCTTTAAAAATGTTTTAAGTAGGAAAAGTGCAGCTAGCTTCACTTCACACGTCCTTCTTTGGAATGACTACTTCCTATGTCTAAAGTGAACTTCATCTTCCAGGGAAGCAGGATCTGCACAATCAGTATAAGTAAACAGCATGTGGCCTTGTAAACAGAAGCACAAATTGTAAACAGTAGCAGAAAGCAAACATTTATCACAAGGGAATTCAATGCAATAGGGTTGATAATTCAAACACTTTATTGTTTACAATCCATTGCTACATTTAAAAGCCTTAATAAGACAGAATGACATTTTCCCACAATAAGATTCATTTGAGAAACAAGCTCAGGACACAAGACAAGGACCGTCAGGGTGTGAATCTTTCCTTTCTCATTATCACGGTATGAAGGTCATGCTTCACTGTTCCTGAGTGAGTCACTTTAATACACAAGCTGATATATATACTGTATCTATACAGACAATTATGCTGTGAAGAATAGGCATATTGTTTATGTTTTTAACAATAATAATACAATAATAATAATGAAAAAGTTAACAGAGTTAGTATCATGATACTGTGAATCAGTGGTGGCTCCTGGTCAATATTTTGATGTATCTTCTCTTTCCTGCTCTTCCCTCAATCTCCTCATAGTTAGTGTTAAATCGCTACAAAATACATGAAGTATTTTATTGTACATATCTTACAAACATGTAATAGCAATCTTTATTTCAATAGTACATAATTAACAGTATTTCTAAATCCCGAAAAAAACATATCTTTGTCATCTTATAAATAAATTCAACCTCAAGGTCAGTGCTCAGTACATGAAATAGAATGAAGTGAAAACAAAGCCGGTGATTGGCCACAGTTATGTCAGTCATTTTGAAGTAAACTACTCTATCACAGAAGGAAGTTACTTGTTTCACAGGTGGGACTTATTTATCATTTGAGTCCCTCGAAATTTCGAAAATCCACGAGCCGCCGGGGTCTGAGGAGATGTACGTTGAAATGAATGGTGTGTGAAACAGGTTTCACTGTAATTCTCTTTTTCACCGCGGTTTGGGGTGGCGCTGTTTTGCGTTTTTGACCAGAGCCGTACACAACTATAATGCTATTGAGGAGCTGAAACTGGTAGAGCAGCCTTATTTTTATGAGCATTTTTTTGTTTCACACCAATGAAAATGTGGTAGTTATGAAGATTTTTTTGCATTGTAGTCTCAGAAGTCTCCTGTTTTGTGAATGGTTCTGGTGAGGGGCAGACAGGCAGTTTTGTTGTGAATATAATTAGGTTAGAATGTTGTGTATAGTAAAAACTATTTCTTATCTTTATGGTTAATATTTAGCATGTGAGGTTGGGTGGCATGAGCAGTGTTTTTATCTATTTTATAGTCAGTTTTACAGTAGTTACCAAATGCTTAATAGTTTCTAGGAATGGATTTAATGAAGAGTGATAAAGTGCTACTAAACCAGTTCCTGACAGGCCATTACCAAAATATTGATAAGCTCCTGGACAAACCACTCTGCTTTCAGTATTATAATTTTTTTTTAACTCCATGACTTTCTGATCACAGGGTCAGCTCCCTAACTACTAGTCCACCAGCTGCCCAGCTCTTATAGAAGTATCAGTTAGAGCAGGGGTGTCCATCTCCAGTCCTGGAGGGCTGTGATTTCCCAGCTCAGAAACACCTGATTCACCTTGAACCCTTGAATATGTTTGAGGAGGAGAGCCATCAGGACCGGAGTTTGACACCCCTGAGTTAGAGTAGCAATATCCTAGTGTCGATACGTTACCCACCCCTAGGTTTTACTGAATAAAAAGCTAAACTAATGAGTTAATAACATTTTTAGAGCTAAAGGGGTGATTTTATGTTAACAAATGTCTGAAAAAGGCACTGAATTGCACACTTCCATAAAATAAAATGTACTATTATTATCATTATTTTAACATGGTACTTTTCTAATCTCTCTATATGCCTTACACTTTAACAGACTATTTTATGTTACTTTGCTTTTGCTCATATTTATGATGTATGTAAATGACCTCTGGTTGATTTCCCTAAAAGCAGTCTAGGCAGAAAGCCTTCTTATAACGTTAGTGTAAATAGGAAGGGCTAAACTGCGATAGGTGCCTTTATGTAAATGTGTTGGTTTATATGACACGTTCAAGACAGGCCCTTTTAACAGCATCGTTTCCTTGTATATGAACTAGGAAGATACAAAAATTTCAGTGCTTCATAATATGAGCGCTTTGGATCTGGTGCGACTACACAAATGTGGTGTTAGACGTTACAGAAGAGCGCATGGTGCTCCTCTGCTCTGTAAGTTCACTTGCCATTGTTTTGCATCGGCTGAAGCAAATTGGAAACCATTCCTTCAAAGTCCTAATGACATATGTCCTAAACCTCTGTCCCATAAAGGCGTAGATGATGGGGTTGATACAGCAGTGGCTGAATGCGATACCTTCAGTCAAATGCATGGCCAAACCCAAGCTAGACCACCATTTGTGACCATCCAAGACATCCCAGTATATTAGACATTTCAGGAATGCAACCACATTGTATGGTATCCAGCAGAGAAAGAAAACTATGACCACGACCAGTATGAGCTTGATTGCTTTGTGCTTTTTATGAGACTTCATGGTGACCAAGATGGGGATGATCTGAGAGTAGCAAAATCCCATGACAGATATGGGGAGGATTAAGCCGAAAATGTTCAGTTGTATGTAGCTGACCTCCCTCCACCTTGTTCCATTGGGATATACTGGTTGGCACCTCAATACATCTGAGTCATTCATTGCTTGAGAGAATATGATGTTTGGGAGTGAAGCCCCCAGACTGAGAATCCACATAAACAAGACAAGGGCTATTCCCACTTTCACTGACTGGCGCTTGAAAAAAAGGGAGGTGTGGGCTTTGACAATGACAACATAACGATCCGCCGTCATAAGCATCATGAAGAAGATGCTGCCATAGAAGCCCAGCATGTAGAAGGCCGTCACAGAATGGCACATGAAACTTCCGAAAATCCACTGGTTAGCAACATAGTAGGCCCAAAAAGGCATAGAAATGAGGAACAGCAGGTCAGACAGTGCCAGGTTTAAGAGACACACGTCCGTCATGTTGGATCGCTGGCGGTATTTGATAAGGACACACAGCACAAAGCCATTGCCAATTAAACCCACAATGAAGACTATGCTGTAGAGTGTAGGAATGAAGACTTTGCCAAAAACCCCTATATTGCTGGTGACAACATCATCAGAACCGTTATAATCGTAATACCCAGGCGTCGCAGATTTGTCTGTTGATAAAACAAACAAAAAAACATTCACAAAAATGTCTCAATATCAAACATAGTTCATTGCTGTGATTATACATTTTGTTGAAGAAATGGCATAGCAATAAAGCAATGATGGGTGCAGAGTATGCATGACTTGTTCTGAGTAATGACTAATAAAGTTGACTGCAATAGGACACTACTGTATACCAGTGTGTATATATATTAGGGGTGTTGGCGCCCATGTCAGAGTACATCAGGTCTGAAATACCATCGTAACGCAAAACATTTAAGAGCCGGAACAGACAAATTCCAGCGCAAGACTCGAACTGAGCACGTCTAACTGTGACACACTAATTAACTTTCTGACAAAAATATCTCTGTTCCTGAGTTTCTCACTTACAGTATGTTCTAGAAATAGTGTTAAGGGGGGGGGGGGGGGGGGGGGAGGGGTATTCCCT
>JBBJLR010140659.1:0-16334 GCA_037577145.1 Brachypetersius gabonensis | reverse complement strand
TCCAGGGAGACTGTCCCCTGTAGTTAGAGAATGGAAGTCGCTTTGGATAAAAGCGTCTGATAAATGCCATAAATGTGACACCAGGTACTGTTGTTGGTTGACTAATTCTTGATCAATAACCGCACTCCAACTCATCCCAAATGTACTGGATGGAGATCCATCACTCCAGAGAAAGCAGAGCCACTGCTCCATAGCTCAGGGCAGGGAGACTTTTTATTAGGATTGGGACCACTTATATGTTTATTGATAATATTGATAACAGTAATGTTGGGCCTATGTTTCACACAAAATGCCACTTTATGAATCAAGATCACATGCTGTCACCTAACAGGCAAATGCGCTTTGTTACTATATTAAATAGCAACGTGATACTTTTTCTTGTCATAAATAAACAACTTGAGTTGTGCTGGGCAGGTTCCATGGCCGAAGTTGCAGAGGATAAAGTGGCAAGATCATCAGCTCTTAAGAAGCTCACACGTCACAAAAGGAACATTGCACATTACAAACGCCTGCCAGATTTCTGGGGATGGTACAAGTACTTCATGGACACCCACAACCAGGAGGGAGTGAGTAACCTAAAACTATAAATACTAAAGCTGAGAATTAAAGATGTGGGTGCTGCCAAATAATTTATCTGAGTTTATGCTCTTTTCTACAATAACATTTAATAGATGATTTTCAGATACAAATAATTGTGACTCCTGATAATCAAACATTTTTCTTTTACATTCACAGATTGAAAATCTGGATCATATCTATCAGATTTATCTGCAGAACAAGCACAGGGTGGAGGAGGATGGCCATTCCTTCAACCATTACCTCAACCACTTGAGTGAGATCTACAAGTCTTGTGCCAACTCAGATGACCCAGATTGCATCGCAGAGCTTACCAGCAAGCCCACAGCTAAGACTATCATGCGTGCTGTCTTGATGTGCAATCCATATCTTGACCCCTACTGCATCCCTGCTCCTGGTCCACAGGTGCAATTGCGAGAGCCTTCAAGTCCTCCTGTTCCTGTTAAATCTTCAGCTCCCATCCTTACTCCCTTGCTCTCTATGCCTTCAAAGGCTCCATTTGGCTACTACGCTCCAGTACTGGAACCTTTCTTGTCAGCTGAGCAGAGATCTGAACTGCTGCGGATTTGCAATCCATCTGATATTGAGTGCCTGCAGTACCACTTGCGTGCTGCCTATGGCTATAAGCCCGCTCTGGGCCCAGCATCTTCCTATGCTCACTTGGGCTGTGATCCTTCCATAGACCCCTACTGCAGGCCCTCTCTGGTAATGAAAGCTCCCTCAGGTCTCTACCATTTGTATCCTAGCTGTAATCCTGCATCTGATCCTCTTTGCCTCTCTAGTGTAGCTCCAGCTGCCCAGACAGCAAAAACTGAAGAGGCTCCTAAAGAGCAGCACTGCAACCCATTATTTGACCATGGCTGCAGTCCACTCACTGCTTCCAAGCTGGCTAGACTTACCAAGCCTGTTCTGGAGTATACATTGCAAGATGAGTCTGCACCCCTCAATCTGGCTTGCGACCCCCGCTATGACCCATATTGCTTAATGGGGGGCACAGCTGCCCTGCTGAAACCCCCACCACTTCTTCCCCAGTTCCAGACTCGCTCCCGTCTGGGTGTCAGGGGCAAGACCAAGGAAGGCTATGACTGCTACGTCTTCTACGATAAGGACTGTACCCCTCTGAAGGCACAAGACCTGAAAGCAAGTGCTGATAGCACCAAGCCAGACTGCCACCCATATGATCCCAATTGTGGCCAACTTGACCTCCAAGCCTCTCCTGGAGCAGCCAAGACAGTTTGGGATGATGTAATTAAGCCTCATCCCGACTGTGATCCAGAGATTGATTTCAACTGTCGCCTTCGCCGTGCTGAGACCACAGCTGAAGAAAAGCTAGCTAAAGAACCCCAAGACGATCCATCCCAGCAGAAGACACCTTCAGTGTAGCACCCGAGTACCCAGTACCACAAATCAAGGATTTCCTGAGAGGACACATGGGTCAGTACATGAAATAAGTGACTGCACCACCAGTTGGGAAGCTTCTGCATCAGCTCAGCAACAAGCATTTAAATGCAGTTCTCAGGTCAGTACATACCTGGGTTTTAAGCCAGCTCCCACAGTACAGAACAGTCCAAAAGGCTAGTGTTAGGGCTCAAATCAAAAGAAGGATAATGTCTAACAATGTCAAGGTAATCATCCTATCCCAAGACAGTTATTCTTTCAGATAAAGTCTATAATCTGTATGATTCATTTTGAAAATCAATTATGTATGTTGCAGAATACATTAGTTTTACTCGAATATGGGTGACATTGTAGCAAAATAGTCTCTTTTGTTCATTGTCATTTTTCATTACTTCTGTCATGTTTAAAAATACAGATATGTAAAAGATTAAGTAATTGTTTCATCTGTGCTGTATGCTTATATTCTGACCCCAAAATAAACAGCTTTGGAAACAGTTTCATATGTTCACTGATTATTTCTTTGATCTAGAACATATTGAGTACACAAAAAAGATTACAGACAAAAATGCAATGTGCCAATTGTGTGTATACTCACAAATTCAAGTGTTTCTAAATAAATAAACCAATAAATACTGGAGATATAGAAGAAGATGTGAAGACATGAGTGATATATTGGTCCACATTTTGCTTGAGTTCCCAACAAAGGAAGATAGAAGAACAATATAGACCATTTGGAAGTCCCTGACAGACTTGTTTGATAATTACTTGATAATAAGTTATTCCTTAAAACTAATTTCCTCCAAGGGGGTCCAAAAATCATTCTGTTACTGAATAAATTTATAGAGGTTACTAATTGTTAAAGAAATTCTCCCTAAAATGGACTTTGATAAATATTAATAAAAGGAAGCTCACCACGAGACATAATAAAATCAAAAAGAGTATTTTTATTTCTTGCAGCAAAGGAACAAATCACAGCAGTCAGAGCAAGTCTAACAGAGGAGTTGTTCAAAGTTCTGAGACTTAACAAGCAGTTTATATCTGATTCCTAAGGCAGTGATTATGTGACATCCTTGTTTGTGGCTAATTGTCAAAGCAAATCAATCTAATGTCAAACAGTATGCTAATGTAGAAGGGAAGGATCCCCCCAGAACTCCTTTCCTTCTGGGTATTCAAACTTATTAGAGATACAAAAAACAGTGTTCTTCAGGGAAGAACATATAAGCTACTGCTGAAATAGACAGGTTGCATAGTGAACTTTCGTGTACTTTCCCAAAGTCTACTTCTGCTTACACAACTATAAGAACAAAATACACAGTTAACGATTACATGTGTGCTCAAACTTGCTAATATATGTGAACTCATTAATGATAATAATGCTTGAATATGCATGAATAACATTTGAATATGTAGGAAACTTTAATAAGAATAATATTTTTCCAACACTAATAAAAAGTCCTAAGCTTAGTAACTCATTATTAAGCCTGCAGTACAAGGGTTATTAAGAGTAATTAAGAATCCAAGATATTATAAAATAAGATAAGATATGCCTTTATTGTCACTATCCTGAAGCAGGATGCTATACATACAATAAAATTGCATCATGTAGATCTTAGGTACATGAATGTTAATTCATTCTTATGTGTGTACTGATGTCAATTAACCAAGCAACAGTGACCAATTGCTGATGTTTTTGGATTGATAAAAATAACACAGATAGTATAAATAGAGTTATGTGTCAACAAACTGCCTCCCTTTTTTGGAGTGCTTATGCTGTCAAATGTGAGTAAAAGAAATGTGAGGACAAGAAATTTAAAGGTGCAGCTTCAGATCATTTTCTCATGTGAATTATTTGCCTTTAACGGGAATTCCTCTGATTTTTTCTAATATTTTGTGTATTAAATCCTCTGGCCCTGTTGCAGGTCTTTTTGTGTCACTCACCTTTATTGACCATTTTAGCTGTGTTAATGCATATGATATGGAATTTCCCAAATGTCTGGAGTTTCAGATCTTTTCATTTTTAATTAAATATATCAATAATATACTTCATACTGTAACACTTGACTTGTTTGTGGCCACTTTTGGCCAATTGAAACCCTTGAAAACCCTGTTGAATCATATGTACAATTTATGCTAAATGCTTTCATTCTAAACTCAACACTTGACAAATGTAGTTTTTAGTGGTTTCTATCAGATTATATCAGTTATCTGTTTTTGGCCAAGCGAGAAATTTATATAATATTTTTAGTTTCAAATAGGGGAGTCTGATGGCTTACTGCACTCCAATGGAGCAAATGAATTACACAATTTTGACTCAGCTGTGATCTTAAGAATGTCAGATAATGGTTTGTGTTTGTGCATGAAAATAAAATTCAGTGTTGTTAATCAGTTACATATTTCAGATTTGTTAAATTTGTTCAGATTTGTTGAGGTTGTTAATATTTACATTTATGGCATTTATCAGATGCTTTTATCCAAAGCGACTTCCATTCTCTAACTACAGGGGACAGTCTCCCTGGAGCAACTTGGGGTTAAGGGTCTTGCTCAGGGACCCAGTGGTGGTGGGCTGGAGGCAGGATTCGAACCTGTGACCTTTTGGTCCTGAGATATTTTGATGTTCACTGTTTAATATCCATAATATACTATCCAATTTTATCACTTGACTTGTTCAAGGCCATTTTTGGCCAATTGAAACCCATGAAAACTAAATTTTTAAGTCCTTGTTATTTACTCTCTTAAATCAATTTAGGTTAAAATGCTATCATGCTAAACACGAGAAATTGAGTTTTTAGTGGTTTCTACCAGATTATGTAATTTATACATTTTTTGAGAAAAATTTTTTCGAACAAGTGCATTGTGCATACGAACTGGTATTTGTAGGTTTAAAAAAAACAAAGGGATAGATTTGTAATACTTATGACAAGAAATGATGTTAGTTAAAAACTTTATGTAGTAAAAATTATATACGAATATATATTAAATTATATTATATAACTTTATGACCATTATATAAAATATTATTTAAAATTTATAACCTGGCCAAAAATGGATAAATGACATAATCTGGTAGAAACTTCTAAAAACTACATTGTTCAAGTGTTGAATGTAGTTTTCATGGGTTTCAAATGGTCAAAAATGGCCATGAACAAGTTGAATAGATAGTAGAAACGAACAAGGCCAGATGGTTAAACCTTTAAGGTGTACACTCACACTAAAGCTGCCACCTTATGGGATAGTGCAGTGTCCATTGAATGCCTACTACAGAATTTGGCTAGAAGCAGTAGGTCATCCAGGTACTTCTCGCCTACTGTTTTTAGAATACTATGAATTTGGACATACTACTCGCCTTGCATACTGTTTTCACATACTATATAGCAGGGAAGTATGCGATTCCGGACGCAGCCTAACTCTCACACCACCTCTAGCACAGAGCCCCTGTCTCCTAATATTCTGGTGACCAACTTCTCCTTTGTTGAGTCAAAGGTTCACCAGACATCACACTGACAACGTTTTATACTTGTCAGTGTGAGACTACAAGCTCTAGAGTATCATGAGTCATGATCAGCTGATTGCTCTGCAAGACTTTTTCAATTGCACTAAAAAAGCGCTCTAGAGAATAACTTTCTGATGCAGATATTAGTATAGTATTCACATCAGAAGAGAGGCTAACACCTCTTAAAGAGATGCTAAAAACACCTTTATGGCCAACATGTAATGTGGGGGTAATTGAATGTATAGAGTTATTGGTATTACTGATACGGCCATATGAAAGACTACCATCAGACATAGTATCCATAATATTGTCCTGAGATGCTCTATTTGGGTCTCGCGAGTCAATTATTGCTTGTACATTTTAATAATGATATGAATATTATTATTGATGGCAGCAATATCATCATCATCATCATCATCTTAAGTAATATAATTAGACCTGCTATCCATGTTATTGGCATCAGACACAGTATCCATAATATTATCCTGAGACGCTCTATCTGGGTCTCGCGAGTCAATCATTGCTCATATATTTTCAATAATTATATGAATATTATCATTGATGACAGCGATATTGTCATCATCATAAGTAATCTAATTAGATGTACTGCTATCGAAACGTTGCTGTTTGCTTGGTTGTGCCATTGCTACGCAGATACGCAAATTTCACAACCATGTTTTAATCAATAGGCTTGAGAAATGTAGGGTAAATGCCTATATTAAGCTCAAATACCCATTAAGCACACTTGTAACTTTGAACACAAATTGTGTAAAGAAAAAACTAATAATTTTCCTGCTTGATATCTAAAGTTATAAATTTGGCTATTATTAAATATTCCCTGTATTTTTTAAGCCAATCATGCTGCTGTATATTCTGACAACATCCTGCCAATGTTCACTCATCCTGGCGACCATTTTGAAAGCTGCCTAAAAACTTAACCTGCTATGTATCACTATTTGTTACAAATTTAAGAGATTAATGTTTCTAACACCACCTAAATAGGATGTTGGAGATAGCTAGTTATTTCAAAAGACAGTTTTACAGGCTTTAAATGCTATGATATGTGGTTAGCATGCTAGTCATATTACAACATTTGGCAATGGAAACATGACGATGACTATGGAATGTACATGTGGCAAGATATGCAAGAACTGACATGGCTTGCAGATCCAAGATGAAGTGTATGCAGAAGGTGCCAGCATCAAAGCGCACAGGAACTACGACTGATAAGATGAAAGAGGAGCCTGGCCCGGGGTGACCCTACAGCGCCCGGAGTCTCCAGGTTGTGCAAGCTCCGGACACCCACAGGACATCAGAACATCGTTGGATGAAGTGGCCCCAAGCTAGTAAGGACAAGATGTGGCTCCAGTTTGATGAAGATATTTATACCATCTTGGAAGCAACTGCCATAGGGGAAGTGGAATGACACTTTAAGATGACCACAATGACCACAATCATCATCAGCCTAGCTGCAGAGAGGTTTGGCCTAGAGGATAAGCAAACAGCAAAGCTCCTCTATACCATGAACAGAGCCAGCAAGATCCATAAGCTCAGACAGGAGCTGAAGAGTCTGAGGAAGCAGTTTAAGGTGGCGAGCGAAATGGAGTCCGCAAGAGGGGACCTCTTGCGCAGCTATGCAGCATAATCCCCAAGAAGCTGATGACCTTGAGGAGAGCTGAGTGGCACAGGAGGAGGAGGAAAGAAAGGTCCAGGAGGTGAGCTGCCTTCCTAGCGAATCCATTTGGGTTCACAAAACAGCTGCTAGGAAAGAAGTACAGTGGGCAACTTGCCTGCTGAGGTTGACCATTACCTCAAGTAGACCTACAGCAATGAACATAGAGAGTCCTGGCAAGGCAGGGAACACCAGCTTTGGAATTTG
This sequence comes from Brachypetersius gabonensis, assembly GCA_037577145.1. NCBI lineage: Eukaryota > Metazoa > Chordata > Actinopteri > Characiformes > Alestidae > Brachypetersius > Brachypetersius gabonensis. The sequence continues at coordinate 8,991 of JBBJLR010140659.1, read as the reverse complement.
ATGGGAAGGAGCCCAGCTGGAAGGAGATCCAGGAGGTGGTCAAAAGGGCAAGAGCAAGCTCCATTCCGGGACCTAGTGGAGTACCTTTCTAGGTTTACAAGAACTGTCCAAGGTTACTCAACAGGCTCTGGAGTAACCTGGAGGAGGGTCAAGGTAGCAGACCAGTGGAGACAGGCAGAGAGTGTGTGGATCTCAAAGGAGAGAAAGTCCAGGAACATTGAACAGTTTCAGACCGTCTCTCTGTTGAGTGTCAAAGGGAAGATCTTCTTCAGCCTCATTGCCAGGTGATTTATGGACTACCTCCTGAAGAACTCCTACATCGAAACCTCAGTTCAGAAAGGAGGGATCCCAAAGGTATCTGGGAGCATACAGCCGTGGTCACACAGCTTATCAGGGAAGCCAGGGAGAACAAGGGGAACCTGGCAGTACTATGGCTGGACCTCGCAAATGCCTATGGATCCATACCCCACAAGCTGGTCGAACAGGCAATGAACCGGCATCATATCCAGAAGAAGTTCAGAGACCTCATCCTGGACTATTATGCCAACTTCCATCTGAGAGTCTCTTCGGGACCAACAATCTCCAACTAGCATAAACTTGAGAAGGGGATCATCACAGGATGTACAATCTCGACCATCCTCTGTGCACTCGCCGTGAACATGCTGGTGAAGTCTGCAGAAGTTCAATGCAGGGAGCCTCGCAAAAGTCGGGAGTCCGACAGTAACCCATCCAAGCATTCATGGCCGATCTGACAGTGACAACTACATCTGTCCCAGATTGCCGATGGATCCTGACTGGCCTGGAGGAAATTATTTCTTGGGCTTCAAGCCAGCTAAGTTGATGTCCCTCATGCTGATGAAAGGGAAGTTTACTGAAAAGTTTTGCTTCTCCCTGGGCACCAAGATACCATCACTCACTGAGGCACCCATGAAGAGCTTGGGTAAGGTGTTCAACTGCAGCCTGAGAGATATAGCCTCTACACATACGACTACCCAAGACCTGGAGACCTGGCTAGCCATGGTGGACAAGACTGGCCTCCCTGGCAAGTTCAAGGCCTGGATTTACCAGCATGGAATGGCTAGGACTGCCCCGAAGCCTGAGCAGCATCGCTCTGTACAGGCAAAACAACAAGCTGAAGCTCCCCATCAGAATCAGAATCAGAGAACTTTATTTATCCCGGAGGAAATTGTTCACATCATGACTGCACACTCACACAAGACAGAAAAATACAGAATAAAATACCTGAATGTATAATAGAAATATACTCAGACTAGAAATATATTAAAGAAAAGAAATATAGTACAACTTACCCATAACAGAAATTATACCAAGAGGAGAATATAATTTGAGTTAAAATTAAATCACTTTGTACAATAAATAGAATAGACAGTTATGTCTAAGTACCTCCATCAAAAAAATGCAGTTATCAAGAGGGAAGAAGTATTGGGTATAGAATGTATTGCACATCGGTAAAAATATTGCACATCAAGATATATTGCACAGTATTATGATAAATAAATAAATTTCACATACTGAAAAACAGTTACTGTTAAAGTATAGCTAGGGTTATATTGCACATATATTTTAACTTTGACGGAGGGAGCGGTTATAATGTCTTATTGCCGTGGGAAGGAAGGATTTTCTGTGGCGTTCAGTGGAGCACTTTACGCTAGTAAGTCTGTGGCTGAATATGCTTTTCATCTCAGTCACCACACTGCGGAGTGGGTGATCAGTGTTGTCCATGATGACCTGAAGTCTGGACAATGTTCTTCTTTCTGCCACAGTCTCTAAGGTGTCAAGTTCCCCACCTATCACAGAGCCTGCCTTCCTGATCAGTTTGTTTAGTCTCTTAGCATCAGCCACCCCAGCTGCCACCCCAGCTCACCACAGCATGGAAAATGGCACTGGCCACCACAGACTCACAAAAGATCCGCAACATGGTGTTGCAGACTCTAAAGAATCTGAGACTCCGCAGGAAGTACATCCTTAGGTGGTCAGTGAGTGCTTTGACCAGTCCAGTTTATTGTCCATGTGCAGACCCAAGTATTTGTATTCCTGGACAATCTCTATGTCCACCCCCCTGACAGACAGAGGAGAGAAAGGAGGCTGTGATCTTTTCAGGTCCACAACCAGTTCTTTTGTCTTGCTGATGTTGAGCTGCAGCTGATTCAGCTCACACCAGTCAACAAACTTGTCCACAGTCCTTCTGTATTCCATATCCTCCCCTTGCCTGATATATCCAACAATTGCTGAATCATCTGAGAATTTCTGCAGATGACAGCCCTCAGTGTTGTATCTAAAGTCGGATGTGTACAAGGTGAAGCCCTGCAGCCTCACGTACTGTGGCCTATCAGTAATACCGGGCAGGCTAAATGGTGTTGAAGGCACTGGAGAAATTGAAGAACATGATCCTCAGTGATGACCCAGGCCTGTCTAGATGGCTGTAGGCACGGTGTAGCAGATAGGTGATGGCATCTTCCACTCCAATTTTGGCCTGGTACGCAAACTGCAGGGGTTCTAATGAAGGTTTAACTAGTGGGCGGAGTGAATTCAGGACCAGCCTCTCGAAGAGTATTCATTCAGTGTGAAGTGAGTGCAACTGGTCTGTAGTCCGATGGGGCACTGGAGCGAGCCTTCTTCGGCACAGGGACCAAGCATGAGGTTTTCCACAGCACTGGAACCTTCATTATACTGAGGCTCAAGGTGAAGATCCATCAGCCTATGTGAGGAGTTCATGGTGACTCGGTTCAGGGAGCTGCTACTATATTGGGAGTCCTGTGATGCAAAGGTTGCCCAGCCTGGGATTGAAGTCAAGACAGGATGGAAGTGGAGTCAAGGCTACAGCAAAGGGTGCTGGTGGCACAGTGGCACAGGGAAGAACTGGCTTAGGCAGCGGTCGAACATCCCGCTATGACAAGGCACATGGGAAAGAGAGGTGGGCGTTGATCCCAGAGGAGGTATGAGCGGGAGTTGAGGAAAAGCAAGCCAGTCAGATGGTGCAAATGCGGGAGCAGGGGGCCTGGACACATGGACTGAGCTGTAGAAAGCTGAGCCCCATCGGATAAAATTCTTGATCCAGGCGGTCTATGACGTGCTGCCAGGTCCATCCAACCTCTTCACCTGGGGGAAGATGGAAACACCAGGTTGCCTCCTCTGTCAGAGGAGAGGAACCTGGGAGCACATCCTAAGCTGTTGTCCAAAAGCCCTGGTCCTGAAGGTCCTGAAGGCCATAGCGGATTGCATCTGCAGTGGAATCAGCCACAGCAAGAGTCTCCACCTAGTAAAGAGCACTATCGCTTTCATCAGAGCTGGGGAGAAGCCAGCAGCCTCCCCTGGCCTGTTGGCAAGGCAAATGATTGGGCGCTGAGAGTCAATCTGGGGAAGCAGTTGAAGTTCTCCGAAGCAGTTGTTAAGACAACACTAAGGCCAGACATCATGCTTACCTCAGCAGCCTCAAAGCAGGTATCTTCTCTGGAGCTCACCGTGCCTTGGGAGGACCTTATGGAGGAGGCCAACAAGAGAAAGAGGGCCGGAGCCAGGGTTGATGGGTAAAATGCCAACTCATCGGAGTAGGATGCCGAGGTTTTGCAGGCCTTCAAAATTCTAGGTATCACAGGGGCCAACCAGCAGACCCATTAAGTCAGCCGCTAACGCAGCAGAAGTGGTGTTCATGTGGCTGTGGATCAAGAGAGGAGAGGTGTGGCATGTAGGGTAGCGCTACCTGGGCCCTATATTTTCTATTCTAAAACCGACACTGACATTGTGAATAGTTCATATATAGTCTTAAAACAACCATTGTCAGGCATCTTTTCAATTAAAGTTTTTAAAAATGAGCAATACATTATTTTCACATACTTACAACGACATAATCAAGGCGGAATTACAGTTTCTGCATACCATCAGTCAAACTATGCCAGTCAACATAAGCGAGTTTGCTAGTGAATTTGCAGTGGTTATTGGACAGGTTTTCAAGTATGCCAGTTATGGCTTGCTGTCCGGCCTTTAATGTTTCAAGTTCTTTTATTACTCTATCTTTAAGCACTTGCTCAGCCCTTATATAATCTAGTATAACACTAAGCTCAGGCAATATCCAGTCAGTATTAATATTTAATTTAACAGCGTCACCTTGCATGTTCGTTACATTATCATCAAGACATCCGTCAGCTAAAGAATGTGGTTCTGCACCGGGACAATCATCCAAAGGGGCATGGACCAATGAATCCTGATTTGTTGAAGCAATGCCCAAAAATTCCAGAAGGACTCCCGTTGTAAAATGTGTCAAGAGTATCCTAGTTGGGGGAAGGAAAATCCAGAAAACGGGGGTAGTGGAAGAGACAAGCAAAGCCACGGAGACACTAAGATTTAAGAGATGGGACAATTGAATTAGGCTGAGAGCCTGTGAGGAAAGTAGCAGCAGGAGGACAGTCCTGCACAGAGCAGAGGCTCACTACGGGGCTGCGAGTGTTGAGACAATCCCGTACAGTGTGTGGCTGATTTGAGTTATTGAAAATAAAGACTTTCAGTTATATTCCTATATTCCCCACCGTGTGTGTGCGTCCTTTCACCCAGGCAGCCATGACATTGCCAAATTTACAATTTGTCAGCAAACTGCCAGAAGATACTTTACTGGTGTCAGGAATCAGGTTTGGTGTGAATCTGAAAATGATTCTTGTCTTTCAACATGTCTCACAGCTTTAGTAACTTCTAATATTCCTTTTCAACACACAATTCAAATCCAATGGATATTAACACCTTACGTATTTGGCAACAATTCAGAAAACATATGGGTCTAATTCACTTCTCAGTTCAAGCCCCAATTTGCCATAATCGTTTATTTCCTTCAACTAGAATGGATGCATTATTTTTGGAATGGAATAGACAGGGCCTTGTCAGATTAAAGGATTTGTATAAGGACGGTATATTTGCAAGTTCTGATGACGTTTACACATCTAATCTATCCTGCTCAAGCTATTTTACATATCTACAGATTCACCACTTTATTCATAGTAATATGACTGATTTTCCAAATAAATCAGATCCATCTGTTTTAGAGAATATCTTGGAAATTTCTTCTAATATAATGGGGCTTACTTTTAGAATTTATAGCATTATTTCCCAGGGTGACAATATTCTGGATAAGATTAGAGCAAAGTGGGACGAGGAGCTAGGGGAGGTAATCCCAAATGGTATGTGGGAGGAAGCAGTGCATAGGGTCAATGGGACTAGATTCTGTGCTCGTCTAAGCTTAATCCAGTTTAAAATTTACATAGAATGCACTTTTGTAAAGTTAAACTGGCGAAAATGTTCACAGGCATGGATGAAGATTGCACCAGGTGTCATTGCGCTCTAGCAATCTTGACCCAAACGTTTTAGTCATGTCCAAGTTTGAATCAATTTTTTAATTATAGGAACGGTCAAATTCTTTTACAATGGAAATCCCAATGTCCACCAAAAGTCTCTCTATGGATGACTGATCTTATGATGTATCTAAAATAGGAAGAAAAAAAAAGGATGCGCTTAGAGGGTCCAGGCACAGAGATATCATGATGACCTGGGCATAAAACTGTTACAGTGGGTTATATACAGCTGGTCTGGTTTGGCAGTATGAGATTATGTATATTTATTTGGTATTACTGGATTATATGTATATTTATTTTATTTGGTATAAAATGGTTATAAGCGAACAAGAGAAATTTGCTTTTTGTTTGTTTGATTGATGACGTTTTGTTTGTATGATGCACTAAGATTTTTGATGGACAGGCTATTTTGTAAAAAGGAAAAAAATCTTATTTAACTTTTATTAACTTTGTTGTTAGTGGTCAATAATACTAAAAAAGAATGGTCACTTCCACTTTCACACACACACACACACACACACACACACACACACACACATACACACACACACACACACACACACACACATATTGAAAAGTTTTTAACTTATTTAAAGTTTTAAGAATTATTTTCACAGGGAAATGAGAAGTTACAATGACACATTAATCTCTCATTTAATAGTTTATAACTTAAGTTTTAAGAAAATGTAATTAATTAAAAAGATATACAGTTTTAAATGCAAAAAGTCTGAGCTGTGCGTCATGGGCACAGGTTGTACCCTTTAAGAACAACCCTTTTCCAAATAAGCTATTAACATTGTCCGTCTATGTAAGTGAGCTTAAAGGGAGCACCCTGAGCTTAATGGGGACACCAATAGTTTTGAAATAAAAATATAGTGGATTTAATTTTAAGATCAGTATTTTGTTATATAAATGACCTTAATCATATATAAAATCATATACTACTTGCAGAGAGTATATGATTACTGAATATATGTTTATGCATAAGCTTGTCTTCAATGAAGTCACACTGATGCACTAGTTCCAACTTGTGCTATGTGGTGTTAGAAACATTAATCTCTTACATTTGTAAAAAAAAAATAGTGATATGCAGTTTTTATGCAGCTTTCAAAATGGTGTCCAGGGTGAGTGAACATTGGTAGGAAGTTGTCAGAATATGCAGCAGCATGATTGACTGGGGTGTGGCTTCCTCCCAGTAATCACCTGTGTGCTGACTCATCTCCATCAGAAATGCAGCCGATGATGGTGGTGTCATCTGCAAATTTGATTATGTTGTTGTGGTCAAGTGCAATAGCGCATTTAGGGCAGGACGTGTGTTTTTTTGGGTTTTTTTGGTGGTTCGTTGCCTCCGTCTACTCCTCCTCCGCTCTTCTGTCCATATAACAGTACTTTTAAAATAAAAGTGTGCTAGGCACAAGACACATCTGTTTATTTACCAACAATAATAACAAAACTTTTGTCTCAGTGTGGTTCATCAGTAAATATGTTCAATAAAGTTACCTTTATGTAATTCATAGAAATATATTCATACACAATCGTTTTCACTTTTACACAATTGGTGAAAGGCCACTATGGTTGAATAGTGCAAAGACAAGGAAATTCCATAGTATTTAAATACAGGCTACCTATAGCCGCCTAACACACCACCTAACTAAATATTCGTACTGAATAGAACTGCACACCGTATACAAAGTCTCAGAGCAACACATAAATATTCAGTTCAATACAATAAAACACGTTACCTGTTTAAAGTTACTTATAAAACAACATTAATGTATCAAAGTCATTAAAGTTACATATCTTATACTCAATCAATATATTCTAGATGACAACCATTAATTTCACAATCATAGCTTAGCCTATTGCTACAGGATCACTTCAATCAAAACTGTGTTTCTTAATGTCTAGTTTCTATACTTTACGAAATACCATTCCTTAAGTCAATTTATTTATTTATACTCATATTCCTTATTAGAATAATCATGTCTTATGACCAGTGTGTTTAGGGGGTGTTTGTTTGTGTGTGTGTGTGTGTGTGTGTGTGTGTGTGTGTGTGTGTGTGTGTGTAAGTGTGTGTGTGAGAGAGACAGAGAAAGAGAGAGATTGTGTGTGTATATGGGAGAGATTGGGAGTTTGTATGTTTGTGTCAGTGCAAGTGGGGAAGTGAATGAGTGTGTTTGAGAAGGTGCATAGAGTGTTTCTGGGAGTTTGTGTGTGTATGGGAGAGATTGGGGGTGTGTGTGAGTGAGTTGGTGAACGTAATAGTACTTTTTAAACTTTGGGAAATAACTGTCTAAAACCAGTATCCGGTAGCTCACAACGCTATGGTTAACAGTTAGCCACTTAGCTAGGAGCCGAATGTTTGCCTCAGCTAGCCACTTTACACAATAACAAACGTTCCGATATAACTTTTATACTTAAAGTTCAAAATAACACAAAAACAAGTGATCAGACACACATAAGTCATGAAATGCAGACACTACAACAAAAATGGGGGAGGGGGTTTACCCAGTACCCAGTACCCAGGTGAATAAAAACAAAGAGATGACACAGACTGCTGCTTTCCAGGGGCCGTATTACAGAAACTTCCTAACTTGAAAATCCTATCTTAACTGTGAGGTAACCATGGTAATGGCAGTTTAAGATCTTATTTAGGAAAAATAAATGTTCTTATTTACAGAACAACCGTTCCTGATTCCCATTCCTTAAATTAAGAAAAGTGGATTACAGCAGCAGCCTATCCTCAAAATATCTTAAACTCTCCTAACTTTAGGATAACCCGCCCACTGTCCTAACTGTCGCCAGCTGATTATTTAGACTACGGGCCGTGTGATCATGGTTCGAATTACAGGGGGTACTGGGGGGTACTGTAAGACCCCCCAAAAGAGCCAAAATAGCAGTGTTTTTTAACAATGTAAGGAAGGCAGTAACCCCCCCCTCCCAATTATGGAGGGGTAATTCATACTCTGAGTGTGATAATGCCTTTAGCCGATCAACTCCGCCCAGCTTTGGAGAAGCCGACCCGTTGGCACGGGACTATCCCTCTCGTTGCTACCAAACCTCTGTGCAAGTTCGCTAATAGTTTATTTCTTATCTGGGCAAGTTTTGAGACCTCTGGCCAGAGAAATTAACGTTTAAGGACCGGCTTAGGCCAGTAGGTTACAACAGAAGAGAGGCTCATTACGTGGAGTCGAGTAGCCATCAAGCCAGGATGCTCTCTCTCGCTCTCTCTCTGTCCCTGTCTCTCTCTCTCTCTCTCTCTCCCCCTCTCGGCCAGTTTTTGTGCCCAGTGTTATTTGTTAATGAAATACTGTTATTACAGTGTAAAGTTGAACTTTATTACTATTATCTAATTTCCTCCTTTTTTCAAGGCCCTAGTTGAACCATTCGTTTCAAATTCCAGTGTGTAGCTGTTCATTCTAAAGGTCCAGCCTGTCTTTTAATTTTTATGCAATAGTTTTTTTTTATATATATATTGAGTAAAACCTATGGACCAAGGCCTGTTGTGCCATCTTGATTAATCCAACTCCTATGGTAGAGTTCCTTCTTACTTGAATGTTGCTCACTTGCTTTCCCTAACACACACACACACACACACACACACACACACACACACACACACAAACACCCTGCC
>JBBJLR010140651.1:0-16336 GCA_037577145.1 Brachypetersius gabonensis | reverse complement strand
CCTTAACCCCAGGTTGCTCCAGGGAGACTGTCCCCTGTAGTTAGAGAATGGAAGTCGCTTTGGATAAAAGCGTCAGACAAATGCCATAAATGTAAATGTAAAGCTATACTCAGTTTGAAAATCCGCAATGGACTGCAACCGCAACTGCTGATCCGAGTAAGTGGGGGGTTTAAAGTAGGCCTCTGGTTATTTTAGATATATATGTCATGTTTGGAAAGTTTTGGACATTCAAATATTGGGTTCAGTATTGTGCTTCATACATTTAAATAAATTTATTTCATTTGTGTTCTGACAGAACAGAGGAAGAGGAAAGCGCCTTCTTTGAGTCCCTTTTTTAGTGCAAACAAGATCAGGACATTTCTTGTGTCATGCATAGTGAAACTCACTGTAATCTGTCACGTCAGGATTTAGTGGCCTCCATCCTCCCTCCTGTGCTCATCATCGAGCTATTGCTGGGTGTACCAGCGAATATGATGGCACTGTGGGTCTTCTGCCGACACCTTCACTCTTGGAAGCCTAATGTTGTTTTTCTCTTCAATCTGGCCCTGGCAGATTTTCTGCTCCTCGTGAGCTTACCCTTCCGCATTGACACTCTTCTCCGCGGTGAAAAATGGGTGTTTGGTAAGACTTGGTGTGGCATCAACCTCTTCATGCTTGCATCCAACCGATCAGCAAGTATTGCCTTTATTACCACTGTGGCTGTGAATCGATACTTCAAATTAGTCCATCCGCATCATGAAGTGAACTTTATTAGTTCATGTCAAGCTGCTGGGATTGCTTGCTTTATTTGGACTGTGGTGATTTCACTGCGGCTGCCTCTGCTGATGACTGATCTCCTGCCTTTCCAAACCAACAACACTACAATCTTTTTATGTCGGAGCTTCAACCCCTATGAGGACCCACCAGTAGGGATCAAGCTCCATTACATAGTGTACTTATCTGAGTTCTTCCTCTCTCTTACGATCCTGCTCTTCTGCTCCCTCAGAATCTGCTGTTTCTTATGTCGCCATCAGATGGGCACAAAGCCAGCAATACGTAAGGCCATTAAAGTTATTCTGACAATCATTGTTATTTTTATTGTATGTTTTTTTCCTGGTGTTGCTGCTGGACTAGTTGCACTCCATCTAAAGACACTGGGGGTAGAGTATTGTGAGGCATTTAAAATGAGTGGTCAGTTGTTTGTTTTGGCTCTTGGTTTCACTTATCTGCACAGTGTGCTGGATCCAGTCATTTATGGCTTATGCAGCTCCATGTTTCGTGATGCTTTAAAACGTTCAACTGATCGACTCAGAGTGTTAAGACTAGCTCTCACAACCTCTGAAAGGGAAAGCTACGCAAGTTAAATTTCAGCTACTTCTATTTGGCAACTTTCTGCAAAAATAGGAAAATGAGTGGGTCATCACTTCTCTTTCAAGACATTTTATGCCAACCTTTCTGTTTTTTATGTATTTTGGTATTCATACTGTGGCATTACCTTTTGTTTGAATGATGCTGTCTGTTAAAAAAACATAAGTTAACATGCTCAAGTTTAAATCATTCTTTGTGAGAAGTCAAGTCTCAAAATGTTTATGTTCAAAATTCTAATATGTTTACTCATTTATCTGATTCCATCACAATGTTGTGAAATACCAACCCAGTGCCTAAGGAGATAAGTGAGGGATGCTGAAAAATTTCCTTAGAAGAGTATTTAAGGTTAACCAAGTAACTGTCCATTGCAAAAAATAAGTGCAACAGTTCCACTCTTTCAAAAATGTGACAGAAATGTTTCTTGAGTAATTCCAAATAAGAACAAGGCAACTTTTTATAAAACAAGTACGTTGTTGGTAACTATGCAGGAAATAAGCAGCCAATAAATGAGGGGTGTTGCCTTAACACCTATGTCGCTACTATTAACTAACAAGGAGTTAGATGTAATAGTGAACTAATGATTAGGGTAGTTAACTGTTAATTAATCAGTTTTACAGACCACCTACCAAACTACCTTCTGTGTATTTTTTGTAACAACCTCTAGTTTTTTACTGATCTAATTGAACATTAAATTAAATGTTCAAATCATTATTTTCATGTTCATTCATTATTTCCAGCTACACTTGTTTCAACAGTGTCTAAAATCATTTAATCTTTCTCAGTGTTAAAAGAGAAGTACATGTCTGTAGGGGTGGGGGTGGGTGCAGGGGGCACCACAACACACTCCACAAATGTTGTGGCCACTCCACTCCTGCCCCTGGAAAGCAGAGGAGCTAGAGGGCATGGGAACAGGTGTGGGCACAGCACAAGGTGAAACGGAGACAGAGTAGGTGGGGAAGGAAGCATTTACGGAGCCACTGACCTTCCCAGACTGAGAAAGAGAGAGAGAGAAATTAGTCTAACATGACCATTCAGAGGTCAGGGGCTTTGGCCGCTGCTGGTTTAGGGTCACAAGGCACTAAGAGTGAGTATACAGCTGGTGCTGGGTCAAATCCTTGGGAAAAATATGACAGTGAAACCTTGGGTCCGGGTAAATCCTACCTTTAGGTAGCGCGGCAAATATACCCGCCCAACTCCGGGACAGGATCACACTGACCACACATGACTGACTGGAGCTGGCAGAAGGCTATTCTATGCATCCCCAGGAGGTGTTGTTCAAATCAAAGTTCTTTCAAAACTGGAAAGAAAATTGGAAATATTCATGGGGACTGGGCTTACACTGGCCAAGCTTACCCTTTTATTACTGCTCCAAAGTGTGACAATAGTGCTCTTGCCTTGCAGGGCCTACTGTATAATTCAAGAATAAGCTGTGGGCGGGTGGTGTAGAGCAGGCAATCAGAGAACTCAAATATAAATGGAGAGGGTGAGAGATCTCCTGAACACTAGAGTTGATGTGGTTTTCATGGTCATTGTGTCTGCATGTAAGCTGAATAATATGTGCACAGGACTCACAGGCATCTGTGAAGAGCATCCAGGTGGTTGTCCAGGAATATGAGAGCTGCTATTACAATGTAGCTGGAAATGGAGTACAGACAGAATGTGATTAAAACTTTGCAGTGGTTCCTACTGTTTCTCTGTTCTACTGTTTCTTTTTTCTTTGGTAATGCTTATAGCTTTGTATCGTTCAAGACATACATTTTGCAGTTGTGATTATAGATTCAGGTTTTGTAGGAGAGAAGTAATTGATTTTAAATTTTCGACATTAATTGTTGATTTCAAAGCAGCCAGTGAATTGTAAACCTGGCACTGGCACAGAAAGAAAACTGCAACAAAGTTTGTGAACATAAAAATCTTTGATTTGAACTCAGTTCCAAACTAGCACACATTTTGTTTATAATTTGACATAAATTCACCAGAGCTGGGTCATAGTAAGCACAGAATATTGTTTGGTGGTAGAACAGTTTGCATTAAACTGTGATGATAAAATGTAACAGAAGCCATTGACCTACATTAATGAACATTACTGTCCTGTCCCCTCCAACATATGACTTCACCTTAAGACTTGCTTACATTTTCTTTTTCTGAAATATTAAATGTGGTGTCAAAGGAGACCAGAAATTCTCATTTGATTCATGTCTTCTAAGCCAGCAGTCCCCAACATTCTTGTGCCACAGACCGTTCTCATGTAAAAAATTTTTTTTCACAGATCGCTACAGATACAGCTAAAAACAACTTAATCACTGTGCCCCTCCACATTTGTTTCTTCGATCCTTTAATCCTCGTGTTGAGCTCAGTGTTTGTGAGTGTTTGCTCTCTTGTGAAAAAAAAAGTGTTTGCTCTCTTGTGAAGCGATTATTTACTTGCAATGACACTAGGGCTGCTGGCACTAGAGGGTCTCTCCTCTAGAGGGTGACATGGGAGTGAATTTTTAAACCTCTCCTGTCCCACTCCCACAAAAAAAATCTTGTCCCGTCCCAATCCCATAAAAAACTGTCTACAAGTCTTGCAGCTGGCGTATTGCGTTTTCACGCCATTATTCTCAATGCGTAGTTTGTTTTTAGTTATTTCAGATCGCCCAGAAATATCCATGAGCACAATTGAGTATTATTTTCAGACAGTAGTTGCAGCATAGCTTTCACGTCTGCCTCCATTTTGGTTGTGATTTTTGCGGCTAAAAAGTGCATGAAGAAGCTGCTTCTTCTCTTACATTATTGGTGGTTGGGACTATCGCTACCAACTGTTAGGGGTGTGTGGAGCACGCCATTCACTTAACCTGCTACACACAGCAAACAGGAGGAGAGCATAAAGAGGCAGGACAACTAGTATTGAGTTCAAAATTTGTTTATTTATTTAAAAGGAATATTTCTGCATAAAGTTATCATAGTGTTATTACGATTCCTGGTCCTGGTCACTCCCGCTTACATTTTTTCCAGTCCCGTCCCAATCACGTTATTAATAGTGATTTTGTTTTCCCTGGGATTCCTGAAAAAATGTCAGCCTCTAATCTCCACCTACACTCCAGTCTCTTTTGCTTTGCTGCTGTTCTCTGTGGAACTGTAGGCAAGACCACCTTTGTTCAGTCCAGGATGAGTCTATCTCCAGGATTGGTCAAGTCAAAGGTCCAAAGAGGTCAATCCAATCTTAAGACTGAATCCAAATGAGAGAGAGAGAATTCTTTGAGACTTTGCAGCCTGTTTATAATGCTTTTGTGATGATTGATGTTAGAAATACAGACTCGTCATGCACAATGATGGGATGGCTTACAGAGAGGAGGTGGAGACACTACATACAAGAGAAGTTGACAGGCAACTAAGGAGAACTGGGGGTTGGGGGGGGTTGGTTACACCGGCCCATCCACATCAGTTGTGTAAAACTTTTTGAACATCAAAGACTCCTGAAGCCTTCACACAGACACTGTAATCATAAAAGCTTGTCAGTGGCTCTACTTCCAATGAACATCAACTTCACCTCAAACTTGTACAAGCTAGAGCCTGCTGATGGGCTGCATTTCTGAATTGTACAGGAGCTGCTCTGCCAACAACCGGTGATCACTACAAAAAGTGGTAGGACCACAGCCATCAAGGACCATCCAGCATGTTTTCTGCTATCATTGTTACTGTCTGGCAGATGATACAGGAGCATGGCTACATGGACTACAAGACTCTTTATCATACCATCAGACTCCTCAACACCTAAATAATCCATATTGCTTGGTTTATCAATACACCTCAAACCTATGTCTACTCTGTTAGCACTGAACTGACCAGGAACACACTCTTATTACTCAACCTGTGCTGTTTATTATTCTGCTTACTGTTTAATTGCATGCACACCAATAACCAAGATCGGTGTTCTGTACTGTTTACACACTTGTTCACTTCCGTAAGTGTGCAATATTTACAATATTGTTATAGACTATACTACTACATACACTGTCACTTTACTTCAATAAAAAAAAAAACACATTACCCCAATGTGCAATAACTGTTACTTACACTTGTCAGTTTGTCTAATGTGCAATACTGATGCCTACAATATACCCCACCATGTATAATTGTCCATACTTTTTTTTATATTGTTTGTATGGTTCGCTGATATCATGGCTGCGACCAAAATGAATTTATATACATGATCGTATTGCATTCAGAGTGGGTGGAGATGAGTTTTGGCAGGCGTATCATTGGGTACCAGGAGGGTGAAGTCAAGGCCTGCTCTCAAGGGATTTTGAAATCATTATGCCAAAGGTGGTTTTCTGAACAAGCACACTTAATCAATCATTTTGTTGACCATGGTGGCTGTTTTTATTTTGGCAGAGTTTCATATTTTTGCATTTTTTTTTTTATTTGCCATGCTGTCCAAAACTTTCACCATAGAGAAATATTAGCTGCGGAAACATTGCTTTTTAAAGGCATGTGTGTCAAGCTAGACCAGCTAGAATAGCTGGTATGAGTCTAAATACCAACAAGCTCAAGACTAGTCCAAGATGACATGAGACATTCACTAAATCTGACAATTAACTGCCAAGGTAACACAGGTATTATTTTAATATAATACTGGAAAATACACATTATGTTGTATTTTAGTTAATAGTTTACCATTTGTACTATGCACCTCCATGAATGCTGTCATGCTATTTGACATCAGACAAGCCAGCGTGTTTGGATTTGCCCTTTGTTTACATGGAACTTTGCATGCTGTTTTATCGTACAGGGAGATACAGCAAGAGCACCTGACAAACTAAAGTTTTTAAAATTTTTAAGCAACCTTGTGATGAAACAATAAGTAGGTGAATCTTTTATAATGGCCAAGTCAAAGTAAAAATCTCGGTCTAATTCACAATGTGTGGCACTTTTAAAAAATTCAACCAGCAAAACAACCTGAAGCAAACCTGCCAACAAGAAAATCACTCAAAAATAGTGGGCAAATATAGCATTAAATGTTACTGTAGAATAAAAGTAGTAATACTAAGCTTTTCACGGGGGTTACGTTCCGAGAGCACCCGCGTATATTGTAAAACCGTGTTGTTGAGTTGTGGTAAAAAAATGCCTAAAATGTCTATTTTTCAGTGTAAACCCTAAATAGGCTCGCAAATATGCTCCCAGAACACTTTCATTTAATTTAAACTCAGTTTAATACATTTCCCTTAAAGAAAATGTAAAGAGAAAGCAGTATCAGTACTTACCCCCCAATATTACCCCTGTAGCCTAAAGACTGCACTGTAATTCATGCACAGGCGTTTTCTTTTGTATGTTTTCTTTTTGTCAAAAGCAGGGTAAATACAGTAATAATGTAATGTATTTTAATAATAAAAATACAGTAACATGTTTGAGTAATCACCAGTAATATTTACTGTTCATTAATTTACTGTTCATCCTGTGGTATGTCTTATTCAGGTGCTCCAGGAGGAGTGGTATTGTAGTGATATCTTATGGTTGATTTGTTTGCAACAAAATTTCATTCGGTTTGGCTACTCACACACATATTTTGGCTGCTGAATTTTGAATTGCAATTGTTAGCCATTTTGTTGAGCAACCAAATGAAACTTTAGGAGATGTGAACAAATATAGCTTATTTGGGGTGTTGCCCAAGAGCACGTTGTGTCTTCTCCACTTCAGGAGGCACTAGCATTGTTTAATCTCAAACATGTGGGGCTACAACCATGCCAGGTTTCGTGTGGACAACAAACACTAACAAAGACTATATATGTCCCTGTGCCATACCAAGACCCGCTCTGCTAGAAGGAGATAGTCAATAGTACCAGTTAAAGGTAGGAAATGGAACCTTTTTAGTAAAGTGGGCATCCTCTGCAAATTACTTCTTTGTTGATCATCTCCCTCATCCCTTCTCCTCTTTTTCTTTCTAGTAGGAGTGATCAGTGCAGCTCCTGTAGTTAATAGTGAATAAGTGTGAGCATCGTTCATCTCAGTCTACAAGAATTCCATCATAGTGAGGAACTGATATCTGGACTTTAGTGGATTTGACCAAGTAGTAGTTCATCTTTATGATAGAAATGGTACTTGACATGTGACATTAATGGCATTTGTTCCTCTGAATAAGTAGCCCCTCCATGTTCTCCATGGGATAGCATTTAATAGGATGTCACATTAATACTACAAAATTCCTTTTTTATATCAGAAAATATAACAATATCATAGGCCTTCTGTTAGTATAAATGTGGAAAGAGATGATGTGCATTTGCAGTTGTGACCACTCAAGATATAGTTGCTCAGTTGTGCACCAGTATTTTGGGGCAAAGCAACATTAAGATTGCTGAATAGTTATGAAAGTAAATAGAGCATTATTTACTTTTTCCTTCACATTTGCAGATTGTGCTACTGAACGCTTTGGCAGAGCAAGGTTTTGCCAGCTGGTTACTTCTAAACCTTCTGGAAATGTATTGTCCCATCTGTGCTGCCCTTAGCCACACCCCCAGCGGCCATACTCACCGGAGTTCTAAGATGGGGAGTTCCTTGTCACTTCACCCAGTGTCTACGTCATATTATGTCCCGGCATGGGAGGCATGTGGTTGCAGGGTTTGTCTCAGGGTTTGTCTCATTTGATTGGTCCGTGTGTTCATGTCTCTCTTAAAAGACCCAGTCGGGCCAGAAGACAACGTGCAGTCAGCAGCATGCAGTCCCTAGCGTCTGGTCATGTATCGCACAGCTACATAGGGCAGGTAAGAGAAGAAGTGCCGAGATGACACATAAACCCTCTGATCCCTTCTGCTCCCTCTACACCCACCCCCCCTTTTTTTGTAGCCCACACCCATGACATACTCCTACATAAAATGCATATCAATTATGACAGAAGAAATGTTTTAGGAATTAGTTTTTGAGTTTTTTTTAAAAAAGAATTAAATGTATCTATTGGATAAGTCATCATGTTTTCCATCCAACCAAACTCCTTTGTAGAAGAAGACCACACTGGTCTTCTTCTACATTTGGCTTCTACTGATTAGAGGTCACCACAGTGGGTCAGCTGTCTCCATTTGCTTCTGTCCTCTGCATCTTCCTCTATCCCACCAACTGTCTGCATGTCGTCCCTCACCACATCCATAAACCTACTAGGACTTCCACTTCTCCTCGTCCCTGCAGCTTCACCCTCAGCATCATGGTCGCAGCATATCAGCATCCTTTTCCCAACATTAACATCCTTTTCCCAACACAGGTGCTTCACACTACTAATGTTTGAAAACACTGCCAGAAGTTTTACTTATAATCAATCTCAGTTCTGGACTTGAGAAATCAGCTGGACATGCTACTAAATCACAGCATGCAGTATCTTCAAAGAGCTGATCATGAAATGTTGTCTGAGAGGTTAGTGAAAGTGTAACTGTCGGTGATTAAATGCATTTCACAAATGTTGCAAATTCCAACAATTTACACAAGACTACTTTGAAAAAGCACTTTAATAATCCCAGATGATAAACATAATTATATCATTTTGTTGTTGCTGCTACTTTGGCTCTGAAGTGCAGCACATCTCAAATGAAATAAAACTATGAAAGAACAAACATTCATATTACAAACTGGTTAACAGCTACAATAATTACAAACATTTTTCTCATTTCCTAATGTAATTGGATAGCTGTATCTTGGTCTACAGCTTCATTAACTCATGTTACTATGATTCTATTTGTGGCTTTTGCTTCTGATGTCTGAGGCTGTCATCTCTCAAGAGGAACAAATATAGCCAAAAGACAATCAGTGTTATAATTTAACAGTTACAAGCTCTTATTCTCAGCACTTAAATGTGTTTCTTTAGTACAATATAACTGTATTTGAAAAAAATATATATATTTTCCTTGGTTGAACACAGAATACTCTGAGTGAACACGTGTTCCAAACTTCTTTTGTTTACTTTTCACTCATTCTGAACCTTATTTAGTATTTCTGCAATGATCCCACATGCAAGTCCAAAAAACAGCCTACTGGTGACAGAGACAAATCACTGATTTAGTGTAAATAAACAGGCCAATAACAACTGATTCCCATCTGAGCTGAAATCCAAGTTGATTCTAAATAAGGATCACTTGCATAAGTGTAAAGAGTCCATTCATTCAAACACAGTGTGAAGAGTGCAAAAGTATTCTCTGCATTTAATCCATTTACACAAGTGAAGCAGCAGGTGGCCAGTTAAGCAGCACTCAGGGTGTAGTGATGGCACCTTACTCGTGGCTGCCATTGGCAGTCCAAGGATTCAAACTCACAACTTTCTGATTACAGGGACAACCTCCTATCCACCAATCCACCAGCAGTGCCTTCTGGGTAATTTTTGGATTGATATGTTGTTTAAACAGCCAAACACATACTAATACACGAATTACAGCATCAAACAAAACTACAGAGTAAAATTATTTAAAACTGAATCAATGTAATATCTGCTGAGAGATTTCTGCATGCTTCATACAGAGGTGGTTACTCTGTGGCTATGAGAGATGGAGTTTTTGTTTCATGGTAATCGGTTCATCTCTCACCTCTTTGCTTGGTGTGTTACATTAAGGTCTATAGTTTTACACTTCACCAATAAATGCAGTAGTGGAGCGGTTAGCCAACAATACAGTGCGTCTGATTCTGAAGGTCACATTTTAGGCGAGTTAATTCTCAACTGACATCAACTGATTAACTGGAACAGTCTGTCAGTGAGTAATCTTTAAATAACGATCACAATAATATATGCTGATGAATGCTAAACTCTTCCAAGGTGTAATCATAAAGTATGATTTGGTCTGAAATAAGATTACAATTCGTATTCTCTGCGAATGTTGTTTGCAACAGTTGGGCAGGTTAAGTTTTGGTTGGTGTTTTAACATCATAATCCATGTGCCCCTTTTTAAATTTGAGAAAATGTCTCTCTATAGGTTTCTGTAAAATAATGTCATCGTATATAATAATTTTGGTGAGCGTAAAGTTATGGGTGCAATAGCATAATGCAGTGTTGCTTTGAGCTTTAATGAGGTTCTTCATACTGTCATGTCGTCTGATGGGAAAAGACACAGCAGCGTGCAACAAGCTCCAGTTTACTGAAAACACAACACAAATTTAACTCAAAATTAGTCAGCACGCTTGAGACACCGCCAACCCAGAAGTATCACAACTTCTTGGCTAATTCTCAGCTCCTTTGCCTTTCGAGGGTCCTGCTTAGTCCACAACAAGCAGGTAGAGAATCCCTCTACTGTCTTATGTCCAGTGACATGTCCTTCTTTGCAGCCACGGACTTACACACTGCAGCCCGTCACTCCTGTAAGCACACAGAGGAGAGAGAGAGAGGAAGAGAGCCTAGCTGGAATGCGCTGCAGGAAAACGTGCCACTTGTCACTCTGCAGCTGCTTCTCTCCTCAGCTCGCCATGCAGCCTTGTGTCAAACAGTCCTTGTGGTTCTCCTGCACAGAAAAGGAAGCACCCCTGAACACAGTCCACTCTCACTCACACCTGACTGACTCCCACAGTTTAACCACTGGGTGATACGTTTATAGAGTACCTCCGTACTCGGATTGCTTGGATACGTTTTCTAAATAAATACGAGAGGATCACCCTAACCTCTCTGACTCCCAACTCAGACTCCTCAAAGATGTTGGTGACCACGCACTGTTCTTCTGGCTCGACCGAGTATATATGCATGCACTCATCCAATCACTCTCCATACTCCCAGAGCTCCTAATGAGCCCCAGCTGTCCTCCATTCATTCATTCCTCCAGCACACTCACTCAGCTCCTGATGAGCTCACCTGTGTCAACTCACACCTCACAGTTCACACAAACTCCCAAGCAAACCTGCACCTTTCACTCTCGAATTCATACCCTAGTCCAGAGCCCTGTTCCTAATATTCTGGTGACCTACTTCTCCTCTGCTGAGTCGAAGGTTCGCCAGACATCACACAAATAACCCATTCCAAGAAATGTATTTTTTTACGAGGAGACCATACCATAACTGAGCATCTGTAACCTTCTATTGTCTTGGACATGGCATAACTAAGTTCAAAAGTCCTGATCAAGTTTTTTTAACTCTTTAATCTCCCATCTCACAGAAACAATACCAATTCATCACGTCACATTTGTGGCACAACACATCAGAGGTGAGAAGAAGTTACTGAGTTGTGAATAACAAGTCCCAAGTCAAGCCAATAGAAACAAGTAGGGCTGTTCGTATCATGATTCTTTTGGCGGCAAGCAGTAGCATTAAAGACGCCATTTTGTTTCAAGTCATTCTCATGAATCATGAATCAATAAACGCTTTATGAATGAATAAACGCTCCCACACCGCTTCTTTTGCATTCAATCTGTACAGAAGACCCCAAGGTATTGCCTCAGGCTGCCGCAGAACCGATTCTTCAACTACTGGTTGACCAAAACAAAAAACACGCTCCGTCCAGCTGCCCAAAATCACACAAAAATTCGTTCAAATTCAGCTTGGACACACACGCTTCCCCAGGCGGTACTTTTGGATTTTGGACTATACCTCCGCTTAGGAGGGTCAGAAAGATTCGCAGGAGAGCTTGTTTGAATCATAACAACCTCTACTATTGATGTGAAAATACACCAGTCAGGGTGTAAAAAAGGTGGAAGGTGTGTGTTGCGATTCTGCCTTCTTACACCACGACACAGATTCATGGATCTGAGTGTCATGATTTCGGTTTCGTATCGCATATCGTTACAGCCCTAGAAGTAAGTCTCAGATCAAGGTTAGTCTAAAGTTCTAAACAAATTAGCATGTATTGTTAAGCACTTTTAAAACTTCTGCTAACAATACTTGACTGGATCACCTCAAACTGACCTACAGTCTTTAAACAATTACATTAGAGAACCAAAAGTACTTCTCTTGCGGAATCATGTAAAGATACAAGAGGGATCAGCAAGCTGGATAAACCTGTTTGAAGAACCCTGTAATTAGACAAACAAATGTGACAGGCTCATGTTTGAATGAGTAAATGTGAAAAACCTTCAAACATAAATAAAAACAGATTTAAAGAGATTTAAAGTGAATTCCAATTTCTCATTTCTGATTAAACAAGTGGCTTTTGATTATATAACCTGATTGGTTAAGAAGCTTTATGCTTGTGCTGTTATTTGTGACACTGTTTTCACAGCAACCATCATACAGTTCACTTTATACTGGAGTTAACCCTTCTGAATTTTCTAAATTAGCTCAAACAAAGTGAATTCATTAGATAGTATTTCAGCAGCAGCTCTGTTGGCCAGATTCTGAAGAACAATGTGACATAATTTTCTGAACCTGATGTGGCTCCTACACAGCTCCTAAACTGAAAGAAGAACTAAACAACTGTTTACCATATATAGAGTATAACAGAAATGAATACAATTTGTCAGAAATGAGGGGCTGGAACAAAATGACATATGCACTAATTTTGGATTATTAAAACAAGTATTAAAACAGCTGAGCTGAATCTCATGCTGTGACAGTTTGTGGCTCTGTCTGTAACACAAGAGGGTGCTAAAACTATGGTGGAAGGAACTGCTAATGTTTTTTAGCATATTATTTGTAAAATATGGGGGCTCGGTAAAGGTAAAAAGGACAGAAAATGAGGGCTTTCCCCTGTTGTCATTGGATTTTCTGTTCACAAGGAAGTCCAAACCCACACAAATGACTTATCATTTGGTCAATTAGTAACCGTTCAGCTATGTGGTAGAATCAATAAGAAGAACATGAATGTGAGTACTCCCTTTGTTTCCTTCATTTCTCTCTTCCTCTAGAGAGTTCCTGACTGATTCCTCACATTCACACCAAATGTGAATGTATGTTGAATACAGACTTTTTCCACACAGGATAAGTGAAATCATGTTATCACTTAATAATCAACTGAACAACCATTTCACACCTCAGTCTGCACTGATGATTAATATCAGTTGTACTGGATCACCTCCAGACGTCACTGTCTTTGTCATAATACACTGCAGTGACTAGTACATGCCTTTAGAGGCAGCATACTCACATGTATATTTAACTAGGATGAATTTATCATCAGTTGCTACAAAGCAACTTCTTCTGCTGAACACGGGCCAGGAAAATCTCAAAAAAATCAATTATGCTTTCTCCAACATGAATGCTCATGAGATTAATGTCTCTCCGAACAGACTGAGAGCAAAAAAAAAAGGATTCCAAGCCAAAAGAATGAGTTCTCTTAATACCCTCCACCCAGCACTTAAGCAAAGAAGAGATGTATTGTTCTCTTGTTAGAATTGAATTCCAAGAGCTTACTTTTATTCAAAAGACTATATAAGTATTGCCAAATTAAGATGACATTTATTTGTTCCTGATAACTCAAGAATTTATGCTGTTAGTTGTCAGAAATCTAGTATTTTATAATTACCAACAATAAGCAATAAGCATTTAATAACAGTGCTTCTTCTCACTTCGAAGACTGACACAATTATATTCTGTACGCTGTGTATTCTGTATACTGTGTCTCTCCCCACCTCTCAAACACACAAACATGTGCACACACTAACTGTTATGAGTCCAGATTGTAGACAATTGGGCTCCACTCATGCTGTCATGGCTATAACAGCAAACAGCAGCGAGAGCAGAGGAGGTCGTAACCGCCACTGGGGATGATTGCGCTCCCACACACCCTCATCCAGCCTGCTCATGCACTTAATCCTTGCAGTGTGTTTGTCATGTCGCAGAAAAAGCCAATCTCAAAATTCTTAAGTCTCTTTCTGTTGAATATATCAGAAAAACAGTAATTTTGTAATCCAGTAGGTTCTGTAGAGTTCATGAAATCATGAATCACAGGAAAGAATCAGTATTAATAAGACTTCATGGCACCTACATACCCCTTTCCTGGCCACTGGCACAAATTTACACAAGCATTTATTAATAGATATTCCAACAAGTACCAGTTATCATAAAGACTGTTTTACTCAAATTTGGTGTCATGTCAGAGAATGTTAAAGAGAAGAGCATTTAAAATGTTTACATAGGTTAATATGAGTTATCATGATTAGTTTTTGTACATGTCATGTAGCCTTAGGAATACTGGCCTACAGTAAGGTGTTTTCAAATATTTTCAGTCAAAAAGACACTATATGGACAGTATCCATATTGGGACACCTGACCATTACACCAATGAGTTTTTATGGTATTGCATTCAAATACATAGACTTTAATGGTCCCCCTTTGCAGATATAACAGCTTCTGCCCTTCTTGGAAGATTTTCCACAAGATTTTGGAATTTCTGTGAGAATTTGTATTCAGTCTGTAGAGCATTTGTGAGGTCAGGCACTGATGTTGGATCAGAAGGCCTGGCTCACAATCTCTGTTGTAGTTCATCACAAAGGTGCTGGATAGGGTTGAGGTCAGGGCTCTGTGCGAGCCAGTCAAGTTATTTCACACCGAATTCGTTCATTTGTAACCTTGCTTTGTGCACTGGGGTAGAGTTATGCTGGAATAGCAAAATATTGTCCTACACTGGACATAAGGTGTCACCTGAATTCAATAAGCAGAATGGCATGACCCAATACTTTGTCCATAAAGTGTACATTTTACATCAGCAGGAGGTTGTAGAGAAAAACTGTAGCTGATTAAGAAAAAGTCTTTTACTTAAGAAGACATAAAACGTTGTAGAAGTCTGTTTTTCTGGTTCTTTTCATATTTCAGGATGGTCTCTGACCTCAGATGCACTCTCTGCCAGATTTCCATTTCAGACATATGTCCATATGCATACAAATGTGGTCAAAGATTGTAGGCTAATTAAAAAGGTTTAGACATCTGGGAGGACATGGAGTCAGATGACAAAAAGCTAAGAATCTATCCAAGCACGCTAATGACATGTTTTTAAATGACCTGCAAGCTGACACAGGATGGCCCTGGTGACTTGTGGCCATCATTAAGTTTCAATTAGGATTGTGCTGGCTGGTTTCATAAGAAAAACACACAAGAAATATAATTCCACTCAAAGCAAATCACAGTGAACATTTCCGAGATAATTCCGAAGGCCTGCATATGACCCAGCTCTTTTCAGCAGGAAGATGCTAATGAAGCTTACACAATCAAAACGCTCAAAAAATGTTCGAAAAAAGCGTAAAGATGGGGGGAAATGAAAGAGGTATAATGAATAAAATGTTATAATGAATATAATGAATAAAATTCTAAAAAAAATGTGAAGACAACTACAGCTGCATCCACAGAGCTTCAGTCTAAATATGTGACAGGTTTGTGAGTTTGTGATGCAGGTTTGACACTGTGGATGTAGGTGTGTGTTGGAGACTGGATGATGGAGCTGTGAAGACACAGAATGACAGAGTTGTCAGGAAAAATGTCAGGCTACATCAACACTGCCACAAATGCCTTTCATACAGCAACAAAACCGTATTTTTAACAGGAACATATTTTCCTGTTAAATAGTGTAAAAAACATGGCCTACTTTCCAAACTTGTAGCTCTCAGGTCAGAAGATGGACTGAGGATATCAATGTGTAGATGAATGTAATATGCGAAAACACCAACGCAGTCATGGGGCAGGTATAACCTTTAGATAAATTTATTAGTAGAATCTTTAGTCTCTGAATATCAGTGTATAAGTATATAAATTATTATGTTGTGATATACTGGCTCCGACCTGAAAGCACTTTTTTCGAATTCCATACCAGGGTTGAGCCCCCGTACTCTAAGCGCGATGCAAGCACTCAGACACTTTAAACTCCACAGTTCGATTGATCTCCAGGAGACTTTTTCAACAAGTCCTCATTTGTATTTGTAGCCTGAGTAGATCAGGGGTTATTCCATACCTCGGCTGTGAATTTAAATTAAAAGAGGTGAATACGGGTTTACCTTTACATTTTCTTTAAGGGTAATGCATTAAACTGAATACGTGGGTGCTCTTGGAATGTAACATCCTGTGTGTGTGTGTGTGTGTGTGTGTGTGTGTGTGTGTGTGTGTGTGTGTGTGTGTGTGTGTGTGTGTGTGTACAC
>JBBJLR010140622.1:0-16339 GCA_037577145.1 Brachypetersius gabonensis | reverse complement strand
TTAGATGTCAGAACTTCCTACAACCCTGGGGGCTAAGCCCCCCTTGTCTTTCCGTCCTAGTCACGTCCCTGTTTCACATCCCTGTTACACACAGGTTCGAAAACTCATTCTCGCCCCCTACAGTGCAATTTGGCCAGGTATACATCCACGCTAAAATATCAAGGTGAAAGTCATCATAGCTTGCGTAGAATAGACCCAGCTCCCAACACAACTTGTGAATAGATTAACGGCGATATTCTTTTTATCGCCCGATAAGAGTCTCACATTAACGCAGCATATTAACGCCGATAGCGGCCCACCACTAGTTTTAATACACTATTTTGTTTTAGGCCTACAGAGAATGCCAACAGTTTTTAAAGCACTTGTTCTGAATGCACTGTGTTCATGCACTTCGTTCAGAATATTAAAATATTACAAAACATAGTATAATTTCTTTCAGTGTTTCGGTTTTTGGCCAAGTGTTTCCTTGTTTTCGGCCCAAAAAAATCTTTTCGGTGCATCCCTAGTGAATATTTTGTTGGTTTATGCGAGCAGTCTTATCGAGTACATGCAGAACATTTTTAAGCCAAGTTCCAGATGTAGATCTAGCGTTAATCAACACACACCCCATCGAGAATGCAAATAAGGTTGACATGTGTATGGGAAAATGACTCACTGCCATAGAAAAGCCTTAATATTACTGACAATGATACACAGACTACAGCTCTAGAAGTTACGCTGGCAGGCTTGATGCCTACTAATGGAAGCATCTGTGGCCTTCAAACCCCAATGATGGAGCAGTGCAAAAAAAATGAGGCTGCTGGCCAACGCATGCCAGCAAAGAGGGACTTATCCTGCATCTATTTCAATCTGTGCTCCATCATGAGCCAGTGCACTGCAGGACAGAAATGCTGTACATGCATTAATTTGCCAAACAGTTACAGACAGGCTATAATAAAACATTTAATCAGGTTTAAAGGACTCACAGTCTGTGGATTCAGTTTCCCAGTCATCAAGTCAAGTAGATCAGCATCTGTCATGGTAATGGTGCAGTCAGCTGTTTTTCCTGGGGAAAAAACACAAACAAAAACACATTGATTTAAATCCAGCAGAATGGTTTGTTTCAATGGCCTTTTCTTTAAAATAAGTGCATTTCTCATTGTTGGAAAATAAATAGTTGTAGACGATGCTATAAACGATGTCATTTACACCCCAATCCATTTATAGAAACTAAGCTACAAAACCTGCATGTTTTAAATCTACTGTTTCCTTGGGATATAGCCGGATATGTGTGACTACATTGGCTTTTGTGACATACAAGTTTTGCTTTTATTCTTCAAATTAATGTTACTAAATAAAACTAAAAAGAATAAAAA
The DNA here is from genome assembly GCA_037577145.1 of Brachypetersius gabonensis. Taxonomy (NCBI): domain Eukaryota; kingdom Metazoa; phylum Chordata; class Actinopteri; order Characiformes; family Alestidae; genus Brachypetersius; species Brachypetersius gabonensis. Next base: position 14,984 of record JBBJLR010140622.1, on the reverse strand, counting down.
TACCGCTCTACAGTAAATAGTGATTTTATGTTTAGTATATCAGTGTGTTCTTTGCCAGTATTAGTGTGACTCAAATCAGTCCTTCATTAAATGAAATCAGGAGCTGCTGCTGGAGTTTCACAAATCCAAACGACGGCTGGAGGAACTGAGGAGGAATCTGGAACCGAACCGGTGTTCTCCTCACCTACTCACACAATATCAACTTCTTTTACAAACCAAACTAATAGTTTTACTGCTTTCTTGTTTGTTTGCATTTATACTAATGTTAACTTTGGTGGCAGAAAGACACTTTGAAACCACTTTAAACAATTTGTCTTTGTTTAAAGACTTCTGCACAGTACTGTATATAATTGTTAAAGGCACAATAACAAAAGCAGCCTGTTCACAAGAAGAGGAGTTGGGTAATGGTCCCATCTGCGTGTGGTATAAACATTAGAAGTTGACTTCAAAATGAAAAAGCTTAAACTAAATGTAGGAAATGAGTAAAGATGTTAATTACTGCTATGAAGACACAACTGACTTAATTTCTCAGATGTGGAGAAACTTATTACCTCCCCATTACAGGACTATACAGTTCTCTCTTCACAAACAAAGTTGTCTTACAGTCATGTTTTACTTAAAGTCATGTTTTGTCAATCACGCTTCTGAACTGGTTTGTTTCAAGGAGACGCTTTGTTTTATATACACAATTTAAAGGGAACATATGCAAAACTCACTTTAGTTATAACAGGTCTATGTGCTACAAAACATGTTCTTGAAGTTCTGAAGTCACATAAAGAGATCTCACCAGCTTTATTCTTCACAGTTTTAGTTCCTTTCAAAATGAGCTGTTTCGACAGCTCCCTTATTGTGATGTCACACTAAGGAAATTTGCATAGAACCACCCCTCATCTGTTTTTTGTCTGCTGGTTTTACGAGCATGGATAAGACGCCGAGCGCTGAGGCTACACGCAGAGGCAAGTCACTCATGACGTGTTCATCTCGCTCTGGGTCCGACTCGGGGTCCAACATACAGGGCTGCAAACCGCCTCTGTTACACATACAGCCTGCATAAAAGTGACAGGGCCCTTAAATTAATCATTTTGAAAGGGACTGAAACTGAAGAATAAAGCTGGTGAGATCTCTTTATGCAAAAGTGATTTTGTGCTAAGAACTTCATGAACATGTTTTGTGTATCCCATAGATCTATTATAACGGGGTTTTTTTTTGTAAAAGTGAGTTTTGCATAATATATCCCCTTTAATTCAAGTATGTGTTTATGGAAAAGCAAAGCATGGGGGGGGGGGGGTAGATTGACTGGACTTTCAATTACATTTCAATGATACTCTGCTGACCAGAGGTAAGTAGTATAATGGTGTGCTGTGAAGCAAAGAACTGAAACTAGCTTGACATTCTGCTGAACAGCCAAGTGATGAAACATCACAGTCAGAACAACTATCTGTTCATAATTCCTTCCGTTGTCTAATCGTCCACCTGCCATGGCCAGAATGCTAACATTTTAATCAGTGATTCGCTGCCTCTCATACAAAGCACACGTCGATGCAGAGCAGCTTTTTCCTCACATTATGCTTCTCTAATAACAATTATTGGCTGCTTTATAGTCCCTTAAGCCCACCTGACTCGTGCAGGAGAGAACGAGTGGTTCTCGCCTGTTTATGGACGCCTGAAGATTTGCCCCTTCAAACAACAACAACAACAACAACCACCACCACCAACAACCAACCACAACCAACAACCACCACCACAACCACAACAACCTAATTTAAAAGGTGCATAAATACATTCAAAAACAAAGCCTGTAATTACAGAAGCTTTAGTAAAACTCTGCTGGACTTGATTACTTAGCGAGGCACAGATTCTAAAAATTCAGACGTATTTTAAAAATGCAGTGACAATTTATTTAAATAACTTATCCCTCCCCCCCAAAGCTCTCAGCCAGTTTCTAACATTATTGGTCCTTTAACCAGGCCAAACTGGCAGTCCTTACAAGACAAACCAGTCGCTTATTTAAAGAGCAAGAAATCAAACAGAAAACAGATCGGTCATTAGCCGTTGACAGAGCTTCATTAAAGTTGTTTTTCTTTATCACGTACAACTGAAAAATAATGGAGCTGAGGAAGGAGCTGGTTAAAATGCTTCTAATTAGCTTAATTTTGTTCCCAACTGTTTTTCTTAACTGAACAGCTTTTGAAGTGTTTCACACGGCTCACTCTGGAGCTTAAGTGTTTGAGGTGAAAAATAAAAAGCTCTACATTTCAGTTTTTGGACATTAATGCTTCTTTACTTATTTTTTGGTGATTTTTTTCATATCTCCAGTTACACCAGTTACACCCACCATCCACACAAAACTACCAGGTCTTTCCTTCCATCCAAGGCCAGATTCCACAACAAAGACTTTTGTAGCGGACCATGCACACACACTAACAAACAAACACACACACCACAGTAGTTGCAATACTGTGCAATATTATTTGCAATATTTTCTGAGTGCAATTTTTCTGATGGAGTTGGGGGAGTTGGGGTGTTGAAGGTTGCGGGTTCGAATCCCAGGACTGCCAACTGCACCCCTCAGGTTCACGCAGGAACATACCCACACCACACAGTGCTCCACACACACTCAGTTGTTGGCTGCCCACTGGTCAATGGGTTAAAAGCAGAAGACTAAATCAATTTCCTCCAGGTTTACTTACGTATGTAAAATGTGAAACAAACAACCAAACAAACAAATAAAGCAACTGGGCGAATTCTACCCACTAATAATGTTGGCAGCAAGTGTTACCCAACTGCTTAATCATGCATGCCCGGCAGATATGATTTAGGGTGCAAATTCAGGACAGTAACAATTCAGGACAACATGACTGCATTATGTCCACAAGCACCAGCTTCTGGGACAACGCTGCACTCTCCAGTGCCATCGAAACAAGCCAGGTTGGGCACTCTTCCTCCTGCTCTGGAACAAACTGGTGACCATCTCAATCAGCCTGCCTCCTGCACCCCTGTTAGCTATAAAGGGGGGAAAAAGCGCTCACACACCTGAGTTGTTGTCCACTGAGCCTTTGCCATTTTTCACATCCACGACCCACAGTGCTTCTTTTCCGTCGGGCCCATCTTTCACTTTAAAGGCGAAAACGGCGCCTATTTTCTTCACAAAACTCTCTCCCTCCTGCATGAAGGAACATCAAGACATAAAGGCCAAAAACACAAAGTGACAAAGTGGTTTCTGCTTCACTGAAGAGATTCTTCCTCTTTATAGATAATGAACAATTACATGCCGTCTTTGTAGAGGTTCGTTAATGACCAGCACTTATGCCTTGAGGGAAAAATAATGGCATGGCAAATATGATGCTACATGTTAGCTGACAAATTCTAATTAAAATACAATTATCTGGATGAAAAGCCTCAGTAGTGGTACTTTCAGAGGTCTTCTATACATCAGGAACATTGCTTGTCATGGTCTTTCTGTTTTAACAGGAATTTAACGATTATGTGCAGAAAAAGGAAAAGTCCTAAAAATCACATCATATTTCATCTTATACATATCACAGTATCTTAAAAAGCATTTATAAGTGCTTAAAGGTGTGCCCAAACAAAGCCTTTTCTATAACAGAAACCTCAATACGTGTAAATGCAAGACCAGGAAATAATAATAATGCTATAATGCAATAATGACTAAATGGAGGAAACAAAGAGAAAGCTCAATCCTACCTCCTTCAGTCTCTTCTCAATTTCACTGAAAACAGCATGAGCTTTAAACGCCTCCAAGCCACTAGCAGCACTGGTGAGCACTGCAGCAATCCGAGAGCTGGGAAAACACAAAATTATCATCTTTATTGCAGTTTTCAAATGACAAAGTGAGGGGTGTGTGTGTGTATGCACATGTTCTGCTAAGTTCAAAGTCCTACTGGAGATAAGGTGACATTCAGTGATAACTGTTCAAAGATTATTAGGGCCAAGGGTGAATTAATGTAATACTTAAGACCAAATGTACTCCAGTTTATACAAATCTATACAAATAAAAATACACCATCTGAGTACAAACAGCATAAATAATGTTTCACGTTTCTTTGCTTCTATGTAACACAAGCTTACATAAAAAAAGCACAAACTAACTGGAATTAATCAAACGGCATTCAGAAAAAACGTGGACATTAATGATCTGGCAGCAGAGGCACCTGCAGAGGTTCTTGAAGTTTGTGTTGGAAGCCGGAAAAAAATGCATGAAAATAATGAATGAGCCACTGACAGGGTCACGGACAACCAAAGTTCACTAAAGAGCACAGATAGCGAAGGTTAGGCTGTCTGGTCCGAAACCTTTAGGACCATGGAGTGATCGAAGAAAGTGGCCTGGTCTGATGAATCTCGTTTTCTCTTACATTATGTGGATGGCTGGGTTCCGCATTTACCCATGGAAGACATGGCACCATGATGCACTATAGAAAGACTGTAAGACAGCAAAGGCAGTGTGATGCTCTGGACAATGATCTGCTGGGAAACCTTGGATCCTGTATTTATTAAACACTGTCGCAACCCAAGGTCACCCCTTCATGGAAACGGTGCTCTATAATATCAATGGGCTATTTCAATAATATAATGCAAACATATGTTTCTGCTGGTGCAGAAACCACGGCACCTTCAGAGATCTTGTGGAGTCCATGCCTCGATGGGTCAGAGCTGTTTTGGGGGCATGAAGGGGGGCCTACACAATATTAGGCAGATGGTTTTAATGTTGAGGCTGATCATCTACAGCATATGTGCAGTCAGTGGTTCCAACTCTTGTGCAACTGTAACCTCTCACCCTCATTAGATACATTATATCATCTTTCAAGTGACCTGCAAGCCCTGCGGAGCATAGGCTGCTAAAGCATTCTCACTGCTAAATACTGATATTACTGATGCTGTCAGGACCAGTGGTGCGTTTTGTGAGTGAATCATACTGCAGACTCATTGTGACAAATTATGAGCCAATAAAAACAGTCCAAAATTACTAATTATCAATTGAAATTTTCCCCTGAAAAGTTACAAGATTTTGTTCTTAAAGCCATGAGTTAAAAATGAAGTTACAAATGGAAAATCTCATTCTCATATTTAAAAAGGCGACCATTTACGAGAAGCGTGCCACAAAATTGCAGAGCAAAACACATCTGCCTACCTACTAAACACTGAGGAATGTAATGTGTCACATGCCTGCTTTTTAGATTCTCTTAAGAAAATGAACTATGCCACATACACAGATCTTCTCTGTAGAAAAAGTTACAGAAGGTTGGTTGCACTTAGATAAGTGAACTCTTACATAAAAAAAATGTTTCTCAAAAACACAAAACTGCTTTGAAAAGGACAGAGCAATGCAAGCTAGGTCTGAAAGGTTCCTCACCTTGCTTCTTGAGGGAATCCCATCTTGTAAAGCGTGACCACCACAGCTCCGCCGAGGCCGATATTGTGCTGCAGAGCGACCTTTGCTCCCGGGACCTGTCTTTTACCGGCCTCCCCTCTTAACTGCCAGCACAGCTCTGCACACTGGGCCAGACCTGACCAATCAAACACAGCACAGGTTTAAAGGTAAGGTTCAACAGCATGTTAAAGATCCGAGCAATCAAACACAGCAGGGTTCATTCAACCTGGAGAGAAAAAAAAAGAACCACCAATGTAGGCTAAAGTATCACTGTAATAAAATGGCAGAGATGATCTGAAACAGACCATGGTAATCGCTACAGAGAGCATAGCATATACCACTACAAATCATGCCCATCACCAAACACCTGATTATTTATACAGGCAAAGGGCTTCAACTAAATGAATTCAGCTGTAAACTAAAAATGAGCGAAAGGCTTGTGGTCTACTTGGGTAAGAACGCAAGGTTCTGCTAATACTTAATGGTTTATTCATTTAAACAAAGGAAAAGCACTAATTTCAGCCCGAATAACGACAAACAAAACTGAAGCGTTCTCAAAGCCCGTGAAACTATTAATTGGTATACATTGTACGATTCTGGGCTGTTCCCAGACAAAAGATGACAATCGTGAAACAATCGTGTGGATTTCTTTGGTTGTGACTCATAAACGGTGGTCCAAAGAAGGTCGTCATCACAGCAACCAGACAGTCTGTGATTATTTTCTGACAATGTTAGAAATGTAGGACAACCACTGCACAGTGTGTGTGCATCTACGGCTTACGACTCCTAACCAGCCAATCAAAACGCAGCATGAAATTACGTATTCATCTACACACCTTCATGCACACCATCAAACATCTACACACGTCATACCCAGGTTTATAAGATCATTTAATGAACAGGGTGATGATCTTTTAAGATTGCTGAAGCCGCACAGTCTGTATAAAGTATAATAAAACTATGTATTTTAGTCTTTATAATAAATAAAGCTCATATTCATTTGCTCTCCATCCAACACTTTCTTAAGCCACTTTAGTAGAAACCCCTGCAACGTACAACACAGTGCTGTATCCTAATGTAGCAGAACTGGTGTTCAGCACCAAACAAGTTGAACTGTCCAATGACAGTTAGTTAGAGTTAGGGGAAGTTCAAAAAGATGCCGTGAAACATCACATTAATTGGAGGAAGCACGTTTACCTTCATTCTGCGTCAATCTGTGGCCACTTTATTAAAAACTTCTACCACAAATGTGCCACATTCACAGAGATACAGTTACAGATTGCAGCCCATCTGCTGCTGCGCAATTCATCGACATTTTCTACCGCATTCGTCATTACTGCAGGATATCTGCACATTTTTGATATGCATTTTTGATATTACTTTTAATACTTTTTCAAGCCCTTTATAAATACAAATTAAGACCATCGTGGTGGCAAAAAAACATAATAGCCTAAAATTTAGTTGATTTCAACAAGGCACAAACTGTATTAATTGGAGGAACAGCTCTAACATAAAACGTCTTTTTCTTTAACCAGCCACGGTTCTTCTCATCCTCCAACCATCTCTCATAACGCACTTTGTTATACTGCCCTTTATGAAAAATCTGATTCGCCTACAGAATCTGAATGTCTTTGTGACCAAGGTAGAACATTTTTGATAAAAAGAGACGTTGAAATATCCTTCTCTGTATGCGACCAGAGCTACCAACTTCAATGCACTTTGTCAAACTGCACGAAAAAAATATCAAAACTTTACTCTCCTCAGAGCTGTATTCTCAGACGCTTACTGGAAAGGAGGAAAAGATGCAGCATCAGGAGCTCTATCCCATGGGGCTAATGGGTTTTCAGTTTTGCTCATTGTCCTGTCAAGATTGGGACTTAAGAGTAAAACCTGTTGGTACAAGCCTGCATTCCCAATCCCTCAGGTCAGGAGGACTTCTGTGAGAGTTGTGAGGATGAATAACAATGCCAGGGAAGTTGAAAATTCAAAGGTTGAAAGCAAGTGACAGACTAAGGAGCATTTGAAGCGATCAGCCCTTCAAGCGGAATGAGAGATTCAGACTGGTCATCAGTCAACAGTAAAGGTCTAAGGCCTCGTTCACACGGACGTCTGAACCAGGCGTTTTTCTGGCGTTCGTGACGCCAGGTTCGGCCGGTGTCAAATAAACGCTGCATGCAACGTTTTCTTGGCGTCAAAATCCCGGCAAACGCGAGGAAAAGTCTGCCATTAAACGGCGTCAGACTAACGCCAGTCGAACGCCTTGCTGACGTCAATCAAGAGTCGCTACCAAACGCCACAAAAACGCCAATGGCATTCAGAGCGCGTTCATTTCGAACGTCTGTGTGGACGAAGCCTAAAACAGAAGTTTCTCCTGATGTTAGATCTGCAAACTGTTCTCCACTAACCATCACAGGAATGAAAAACATGAGCAATATGTATTTGATATGAAAAAAATTAAAAATATAAAAATAATCTAGCATCTATCATGTAAAAGCAATGGATGGTGTTTTAATGGGCTTGTTTCAAAAAACAAACAAACAAACACACTGTCCCTTAGACAACATTCTTGAAAGTATTACACAAATCTGAGGTGGTCAGGGAGTAGGGTTTGGTCAGTGGCAACGCACTGACGCATTCCAATAATTGAGAATGGGGGCATTACATATGCTTCATCACTGCAAAATGACAGCAAAGCAGCAACATCTGTGCAGGGTTACACAGAGACCACCAGAGCTGCTGGGATAAGTCCTAAAGAGAAGACCCCAAGGGTCAACAGACAGCACATAAGATTAGATACAGCTTTCGAGAGAGACCACGAGAGAAGAGAAAGAAATGAGAGAAAAGTATGGAGGGAAAAAAGGGGGAAGGCAAGAGAGAGAAAAAGAACTAATGAAAGGGAAAGTAAGACAAAGAATGAGCGAGAAAAAGACAAAAGAATAGGAAATAAGTGAACGGGACAGACAACAAAAAGGGGGAGTGTAAAAAGAGAAGTAAAGGAGAAAGAGAAAATTCATTATTCACCAACAAAGAATATGAGAAGAAATAAAGGAGAAAACTAGAGAGAGAAAGAAGAGGGAGGCAAGAGAAAGAGAGAATGAGAGGGAAAGGGAGCAAATCAGAGAAAAGAGGACAAAGACAGAAATCAGAAAGAGGGAAGATAGAGATAAGGAGAGAAGGAGAAGACCACAGTTTGCACTGAGAAGAGAAGGATTCGGAAATACGACAGAAATGAAAATGTCTTTATATTCTGAACAACTAGAGATGAGGTGGTTCCACATTAAGCCTTTCATAAAAGCGTTACATAATGTATTAACAGACAACAGCACATGTACAAATATTGAGAACCTCAGAGACTGGAAACAGATCACTGAGCTTAGCACTACCCACTCATTGATCTGCCTTGAATTGAAGAAAAGACATAGAGGGACTGAGCCACATGAACCCCCAGCAGATTCCGGTTCAACCCAGTTTAATATTTTCTCAGTCAGTGCAAATGGAACTTGGTCGGATGAACTCTAAGCACATACTGCAGCTGTGGTGTGTGTGTGTGTGTGTGTGTGTGTGTGTGTGTGTGTGTGTGTGTGTGTGGCTCCCTCTGTTGGTGACGTCCAACTGCTGGGTAGATTTATCCCAGTATTTTCGAATTTGATTTAAAAATGGTGGTTTGTGACTAATGTTGGGTTATTTAGTTTTATATTGATAGAAATGCTGAGCTCAATATTTTTAAATATGTTCTTTGTTACAAAGCGAAATGTGTGTTTTTACCATATAATTATACGATGTGCAATAGTCTACCATGTGCAATATTGTGCAATTTTCCTATGGGGTGCTAAAATACTATAATGTGTGCAATATCTTATTGTGCAATAGTTTTACCATGTGCTTTATCAAGCGCTAAATCATTTCAGTATGTGCAATATCTTATCATGATGTGAAATATGACTACTTATGTCAATATTACTTATAATATATGAAGTAAAAAAAAAAAACCTAACCACCATTTGTGCGGTTAGTAATTCACACTGTATGTGATTTATCTTTACTATTTACCCACAGTATTTGTGTATAGCATGGTGTATTTCATATTGAGTTTTTACTGGATTTATTTAGCCTTTATATTTTATATAGTTCTTGTCTCTCTGTCTCTGTGCAGTTACCTCCAGGATCAATAATGTTTTCTGATTCTGATTTTGAAACCCTGTACGGATGAAACCAGAAAATGCAGGTGCTGAAAGTGGAGTTATTTACAAACAATAAAGGACAGCACATTGTTCAAGAAGCACTGGGGTTTGGAAAATGCATTCAGAACGAGAGTTAGAGAGTCAGTCAGCAGTCTACATTTTTAAACAAGAATACTCAAACATTTAGTACTGAAGTAATTCAGTCTGTACCAGAAAGGAACGAAATTCCAGCCCTGAAACTGTATGACAAACTGTGGTCCACAGCCGCCAGGTGGACTGTGGTGGTAATGCTGGGGGACATTTTTATGGCAAAATTAAATGTTAAATGACCATATATTACAATATAAACATTTTTAAAATGTGACTAAAAACACTATTTATAATTACTTGCAAAAATTAAAATCATATTAGTCAAGCACTCTGATCCAGATTGACTGGTATGACAGAACTAGTTAGTTATGTTTCTATTTGCAGTTTAAATCTGTCTTATGTTATATTTTACAGCATTTTAAATAACTGGGCCGGGTAAAAGCTCTTGTGGGCTGTGAGGTTGGTTGTCTGGGCTGTGAGTTGAACAAAGCTGCTGGACAGCAGATTTTTAAATGCGAACTACTGCTTTGACCATTGGAAGTCAGAGTGTATCAGTAAATTCTGATTGCAGTAAATATAACCGGTGTAAAAGAGTCTAGAACTGGTGTTTGTTCTCCTACACTCTCCCTATGCGGGTTTCCCCTCCCACTTGTGCGCGGAGACTATCCTGAAAGTTCTCCTGGGTTCAAAAAGTTTAGGTATTTCCTGTTTGTTTATTAAATTGTTTACTAAAATTCTTCATTTTTGTTCTTAATAGACATTAGTGAGTGACAGTTTTTAAAACCCCAGTAGTGTTTTTTTTATTACGTTACATATAAGGAGCTGTTTTACCGTATGCTGACAATTTACTATTTGCTGCGCTTCTGACACAGATCCGTACTGCTCCTTTTCTAAGGAGGTTAAAGACCGAGTTTATCTGCAAGTAACGGAAGTTTCCCATTATGTAAACCATTTTGCAGTGAAGGACGTTCATACCTGTAGCTCCAAGAGGGTGTCCCTTTGAGATGAGCCCTCCGCTGGGGTTAATCACCCACTTTCCACCATAGGTGTTGTCTCCCCTGTCAATCAACTCTCCAGCTTTACCTGAGAAGAGACAGAGCAGGTGAATGTCTACTGAAGTCAATGGCCTGGATAAAGTCAAAATATTAAGCAATGAATTAATAAATACGTTCATTTTCAGAATCAAAATGTCACACAACGTGGCATTTACACTACCAGTCAAAAGTCTGAACACACCTTCTCAACAATTCCCTTTGTTTTTATAATTGGCTACACTGTAGATTCATCACCTATTGCTCTGATGACTCTTGGCACTTTTTCAATCAGATTCATGAGGAATCGACCTGGAATGGTGTTTAATTAACAGGAGTTTCTTCATCAAGAGTTCATTAGTGGAGTTTCTTCTTATTGTGTTGGGGATCATCAGTTGTGATACAGTTTTTCCTTAGTTAAGTGGTTCGTGCCATAATGTGCAGTAGAACCGTAGTGGAATAGCATCACTAAGTAATCATTACCTTATTAAAGAACAGATTTTGGATTCTTTTTTGTTTACTGTATAATTCCATGTGCTCCTTCATCATTTTGTGTCCAAACTTTTGACTGGTAGTATATTTTGAACAGGACATTCCAAAAAGTATTTTCCCAAAAGGCAGCTCCTGTGTTGTAGACGTTTGAGCAATGCAGGCTAAGCTGCCAAAACAGCCATTTGTGCCGTCATAAAAAACAATGGCTGCCTCAAATGATAACTAAACTATATGAATGCAAATAGACTTTTTTCATCAAAACACTCAAACTAATATTGGGACACTTAGACCAGCTAAAATCAAGCTGAGATGGAGTAACTCATTTCAGGCCTCTCTGTCTCACCCTCAGGGCAGAGGCCGAGGGCCTCGTAGGTGATGAGCTCGTTGGCAGAGAAACAGTCATGCAGCTCAATGACATCAACGTCTGAGGGATTCAGGCCTGAAGCTGCGAAGCACTTTTTGGCTGCGAGACGCGTCATGTCATAGCCAACCTACAGAGAGGGAACAGCTATTTTAAAAAGCTTCACAACATTTAACATCATGTTAGCTGGTAAAAATGATTTGTATCATGATATTTTGGATAAAATGCACCAGCAATAAATAAAATTAATTTACCAATCCGACATCCAATCCTCTTGCTTGGGTGCAATTAATGGAGTTATGATTGATTTTGGTTAAAAGCTCTCTACAATTGGTCTTTATTGATCCATGCTGTTGTTCAGTGGTCCAAAAATCTTGACCGACAGACTGGGACACATTATAACCAAAGCTATTGGCAAATAGTGCAAGTTTATTACAATAATGATATTGCACTGTCACATTCCTCAGACCTATTAAGAAAGCTTAAAGATAAACCACCGCGCACCATCTTGATGCAACTGTTCTCTTCAAAGGTGCTGGGGAGGTCAGTGGTCATCTCCTGAGCGATGATCTCCACAGCTTTATCCTGAAGCCTGTGCTTGATTACGAAAGATTCACTGGCCAGCACTGCTGCTCCAGCACCATCAGACGTAGGGCTGCAAGATTCATTTGGTTTGAAAGTTAAATCAATGATATAAGCCATATATAGACAGGCCTCCTCAATCATACGATACAACACTGGGAGGGTTACCCCTCAGAACTCAAAAGGTAAGTTATTTCTAAATGACAAAACAGCTCCTTATATGGAAGTTCCTGGCTTGCGTTGATGCTCGAGGGGTCAAACGTCATGAGAGCAGCAGACAAACGATGAGCGTGTAGCAGAGCAAACAGGTTTTAGACCATTTTTATTTGTTGAAATTAGAGTTTACTAATACGTAGTTCAAAGGGTAAAGGGGAAAACGTGCTTCCTCCAAGTCCTGTAAAGCTCCACTGTATCTTTTTTGAACTGCTGCCAAAGTAATGTCATTGGACTCAATGTGCTTGGAGGAGAACACTAACCACCAATTTTGTTACATTAGCTAACAGGTGTACAAGCTGGCTAGCATCATGCTGACTGATTGGGGGGCATCCTTCCCAACCGGAAAGAGCAAAGCTAGGTCCTTTAGACTCCCAGGCACTGATGGCTGCAGCAACACCTCAGATCAAACTCATAATCTTATAATGACAGCAGTTAAACAGTTGTGGCACTCAGGACCCCTCAGTTAAATACGCCTATTACTCCCAAACCAGTCCTCCTTCCAATTAAATAATCAGCATCTGCATGTGTACCATGGTATACGTTTGTGACTTCAGTATATGATGGAGATCAAATCCTTCCGAAAAGGTGCAGAAAACTAACCCCATTACTCACCAGCACTGCAGAAGTGTGAGGAACTCAAAGACTTTGCGGGACTTAACCACCTGGTCCAAGCTGTACTCATCCTGGAACTGAGAATAGCTGAGAGTGCACAGAAGAACCAGAAAAAATATGTAGAAATAGTTACAATTTTAGTAATAATCTAAAACAGTAAACAATAAAGTGTTTACTATGTAAAGTTAAATACATTTCAATACATAATTTAAATATCTGGTGTTCTAAAAAAATATGTGTATTGGATTTTAAAAATTAAAAATCCCCAAAATAAGTCTGATGTATATATGGGCTGACTAATATCAACCAACAGATAAAACAGTTCTTTCTTTAGATTTTTCCATGACTTCAGTGACTCTTTAGTGGAGCTTCAATTGGTGCTGTGGGTATACCTAAAAAATATATTAGTGTTTTTACTAGTATGGTAGCATTTTACATTTAACATCTTAACGCTACATTTATTTGTCCTCAGTGTAAAACAGGCCTATTCAACTAGCGGCCCGCGGGCCAGATCCGGCCTTTTTGAATTTTTTTATGGCCCGCCAGACTGTCAGGAAATCAGTGAGTGCTTGATTCGTGTGATATAATAAAGCAATGCGATTTGGAAGATGATTGGCTGGTAGTCCCCCACTACATTTGCCAAGATTGGCCAATCCGAGCACAGAAGTTGCCATATTATTAGCCAATCGCAGCCGAAAGAGGCGGGATTTATCATAAAATGGGTGTATTACATAGTATAGCTGGCGGTAATGAAAGAGAATCCGGCTACACACACAGCGAGGGGACAATCTTTGTAGTTATATCTTGTGATGTATCTACTCTAACGGTCAGAGTTCTCGTTTAGAACCGTTGTTAGACCCCCCACCCCCCTCACCCCAGCTTGACAGCACGATATTCTGTGGGCCCTGAACCCCCAGTGACTTTCGTATCCGGCCCACTTGCTATTGTAGTTAAATAGCCCTGGTGTGAAACATACTGTGACATTCCCAGCCGGCAGCCACTAGAGGCCGCCAGTGGACTGCGTACGGGGATCTGGATTAAGCACTGGGTGTTTCCCCTGACCAAGGACTCACGGCTGGCCAGGGATTGCGTCATTATGTTCAGGTGTTTTTAGTTTCCATTGACGTATAAATAGAGAGTTGCATGTGCACTCCTTTGTTGGTTCTGCCTCACGCTACTCCTGGGTTTAGGTTTTTGTCCAAAGTTATCCTTGTTTGTGTTTTTGGGCCATTGAACCTCTCTTTGTTTTGTTCTTTGCTCAATAAAGAAAGCCAAAGTAATATGGAATTCTGCTTGTGTGCCTGCTGCCTGAGCGAACCTAGCCCAATACCATTTCATGCTAAAAGCTTTCCTTTTATTCCTTAAAAGGGAACAGAAAAAAACCTTGATCCTACAAAAAGTATCTTGACAAATTGTTCTAAACTGCAGGCATTATGCTGAAAAGTCTGCAGTCTTCACCCCTAATTTCTTCAAACCGTTGTCAAAGTGAGGAAGTGAAAGGATTTTTTGTCTGACATTTAGCACCATCTGCTTTTCGTGTACTTTCTCAAAACAGGAGACCTTTAAGCAAAATGACTCACAAGGGAAATGGCTGATTATACCTGGGATGCAATCTACTGACAGAACTTACGGGTTGTTGGTGGAGTGTTTGTGGTTCTTCCAGGCAATTTTCGCAAAGTGCTCTGGTTTTGTGCCTAGAACAAAAAAATCCCACAGTTCAACTTAAAGCACAACACTCTGCCAGAAAATCATCTTAGATTCAGGAGAGCTGTGAAAATGAGCCATATTACATAGCAACATTTTCTCCATTAATATGTTAATCAAACAACATGTTCTTAGGGATTAAACAATTGAAGGTTAAAAAAAAAAAGAGGAAAGAACTCTTATATACATCTCTTACCATATTTCTCCATGTGTTCTCTCCCAGCGTTGCCAAACATCTGAGGTGCTCCCGGAGCTGCTGCTATTCCATATCGATTGATCATGACTTCCATGTGTTTGTCCATAGGGTTGGTCCTGTCCATGTACTA
>JBBJLR010140612.1:0-16340 GCA_037577145.1 Brachypetersius gabonensis | reverse complement strand
CACACACACACACACACACACACACACACACACACACACACACACACACACACACACACACACACACACTAATTAATGTTAGCGCACTGTTGTTGAAAAGGGCAGCGCAGTGATGAATGGATGCAGGAGGCAAAAGTGAATCCCTCGATCTGGTGCTTATAACTCAACAGTCATCTTTTAACAAGCTTTCAGCCTGTTAGCTAAATTTTGATCAATTTACATTGTTGCCTGCTTATAGTTTAGCCTGTTAGCCATCATTTAAGCAGTTTATATTTTAGTCTGTAGAGCATTTTTGGAGGTCAGACACTGATGTTGGATGAGAAGGCCTGGTTCGCAATCTCTGTTCCAGTTCATCCCAAAGATGTTGGACAGTGTGAACCAGTCAAGATCTTCCACACCGAACTCATCCGGCCATGTCTTTATGGCACTTGCTTTGTGCACTGGGTCACAGTCATGCTGGAATTGGAAAGGGCCCAATCTTTTTGTTCATATAGTGTATCTTTGAACCACTTTAGACTGTCAGCTATCTTTAAACCACTATGTATTTTGGTTTGCTTAGGGTTTATCCATATTTTAGTCTGTCAACAATGTTTCAGCCTGTCCTCAGTCTTTTAGAACATACCACAGCACAATGTGATCAATGTGAATTTCTCTCTCTGCATTTTAACCCATTCACCAAGTGAAGCAGTGGGCTGCCGCAAACAAGTGAGCATTTCTATCAGTTCAGTTATGGTGGTCGGGGGTGCGGGGGTCACAACATGTATTTTACAAAGTATCAGTGAAAAACTGGCTAAAAGAAAGCTAAATAAGACCAGAACTGTCCATTTAGTAAGAGAAACTCATTGGTTCCCACATGTACTTCAGTAGAATGACAGTAAATTAGACAGTAAATAGAATGACATTAAATTATTATTTCTATTGCCCAACAGAAAATATCTGGTGTTTCTGCTGGTAACATTTCTCCTGTGACTCGCCTGAATATTTGGTGCCACAGAAAATGAAAAAGAACCCGCTCCTCCCCTCCAGCCAAACAAAATTGCTTGCCACCCCAGGTCCCCAACCAGTTCACAAAACCAAATCGCTTGCCCACTAGACCTCCTGCTCCACACTGTTTCTTTTTGGTTTCAGACTGAAGAGCAGTGCATTTTAATAGAGAAGAATTAAATTATGTTCTTTAAACATAATGCACTACTTCGCACTTCAATGGGCAGGAACAATGGAGCCTTCCTGCCTGAGTGGTTAGTTAACACTTGAATGGAGCGAGGAGATCTTGGTGTAATACAGGGGGGTGCACAGTAATTCATTCATATCCCACAGACATGTGACATCTGTAACTTTACTGGAAACTTTTACTAGAAGTTATTTCTGCAGAAATGAAGGAGCATCGATCTCCTCTACACGTCTCACTACATGGCCCTGTGAGAACAGTGAGAAGCAGAGGAAAGTACTAAGCGCTGAATCTTCATGTAGGAGTAGTGCAAGAAGATGCTTCCGGAGGTTTTTGAAGATAAAGAGGGATTCTGCTGCTCTTGTTGGCTTAAACAGCTCATTCCACCAGGAGGGAACCACGAAAGAGAAGAGTCTAGACTGGGTTTACCTTCTGTGAAGGGATGGTAGAGCAGTGGATAGAACAAGTAGGAACATAAGCCTGAATGATTAAGGTAGCTGGGAGCAGGCCCTCTGTAGGCAAGAGTTAGTGCCTTGAACTTAATTCAGGCAGCCATGGGACTTTTTTTAAACTGATTAAACAGGGTTCATCTTATCTCAGTTATTTCACCATTTACTTTAGAACCGTTTTCTAAAATGCCATAAATAAAAACAGCGTTGTGGGGATCCAGCACCCAGGGGTTCAGGCTTCATATTCGACATCAAGGCAAGCACACCTTCACTGTACCAGAATGAGCCACAATAAGAGCCCACTGGCCAAGAGATACCAAAGCGTCCAATGTTACATTCATCTACTGCTGTGAAGGGAACAAATTATTTTAATAATATGATCATATTTAGAGGGGCGGCACGGTGGCGCAGGGGTTAGCGCTGTTGCCTCACAGCAAGAAGGTCCTGGGTTCGACTCCCGGGTTGGGCGCAGGGT
Organism: Brachypetersius gabonensis; assembly: GCA_037577145.1. NCBI lineage: Eukaryota > Metazoa > Chordata > Actinopteri > Characiformes > Alestidae > Brachypetersius > Brachypetersius gabonensis. Next base: position 14,248 of record JBBJLR010140612.1, on the reverse strand, counting down.
CTTTCTGTGTGGAGTTTGCATGTTCTCCCCGTGACCATGTGGGTTTCCTCCGGGAACTCCGGTTTCCTCACACAGCCTAAAACATGCATGCTTTGGGGAATAGGTGAACTTAGCACTCTAAATTGTCCGTAGGTGTGAATGTGAGCGTGAATGGTTGTCTGTCTCTCTGTATGTGGCCCTGCGACGTGCTGGCGACTGTCCAGGGTGTACCCCGCCTTCACCCATTACAGCTGGGATAGGCTCCAGCCCCCCCCCCCACACACACCCCTGACCCTGAATACAGGAATAAGGGGTAGATACTGGATGGATGGATAATATTTAGACTATGAAAAGGACAAAGAGGACAAAAATATGAATAATACTAAACAAATACTTACTAGCAAACTTATCCTTTACCCTGTCAACAAAATTATTGCATATCAACTCGCAACACATGCCGCAAATTTTATTCTGGACACCAGCTCAAGTGTATTTCAGACCCATGGGAAACAGTGTGTTATTATTCACAGACTACGAAAAACACGGGGCCAACATGCCAACCCAGAGACCCTTATTCAGTTTAAAGAGAGAAATACAGGCAGGGAGTGAAGGCTCAGCATGACGCTCAGAAATGCTTTTCTTACCCCAGCCGCAAAGCCCAGACTTCCATCCAGGATCCGCTTCTGAAAGGGGTGAGAGAAGAAGAACAGAAGAGTCAGGACATAAGGCGTCGTCAGCTGTTTTATCTTCACACACAATGAGAATGGACTTGAACTGACAGGGTTTCAGAGACCCATCAAGCACCTCGAACCATCAGAAGTGCTTCTTGAGCCAAAATCTTCAAACGGTGTTTGATCACGTAGTAGACGCAGTCAACACTGCAAAGATCTGACAGCATATCTCCCTCCTAGAGCCACTCTACTGGTGAAGCGACTGACTGTCAGTGTTTATCTTTCTACAACCGGTTCCTAAAGCAATCCTTACCGCTCCGGGCAATTTCTACACGGAGTTGCTTATTGGGCACACCAGCACTCACTGAAAAATAGATGCTTCTAATAATGGGGCCAGTGACTGAAAACACAATGTAGGTGTTTCTAATAAAGTGGACAGTGGGAGAAAATACCAGGTAGGTGTTTCTAATGAAGTGGCCAGTAAGAGGAAGCATACTTGCGCAGTCCAGCACTATGGTCATGGAGGAACTTTGTTATATTTCACTGCGTTCTGTGTATATGGCTGAGTCTATAACATCTACTTGACTTTATGGGGTAGGTGCACTAAAGCTTGAAATCTTGAAATTCGTACCTAATTATACCTACAGACAATGTGACATTCAGTGCTATACAAGAGATGTTTACTCAATATCTACTTCTGTAAGTAAATCTTTTATACACAAAGGCGTTTACTGTCCACGCCTATGAACACACAGTTTCTGTCAAGGAAGATAAAGCTCAATCCTATTTAGTTATTTAAATGTCAGGTAAATGGAACCAAATGTCATGTCTCCAGCACGAATATAGCCATTTTTATCCTCTCTTCAAACCCACCATTGAAGCTATATATCATCTGGCTGTTTATATGAATGTTGATGGTAAAACAGTAAATGTTAACTAAATCAGTTTTCTTTTGGGACTATTTTGCCTCACAAACTCCTACTTGTATACATGTATGCCTCCAACATGAATGGGTTTAGTTTTAGGCAAAAACTCTGGTAAAACAATGTCACAGACATCAGGCAGAACATAATCATTTCACGGAATAACCTTTGGTGTAGAAGCTTTTGGAAGCAGACAATTGGTTACACTCCCCACCACTGCAAACAATTCAGACCATTTGTCCTACCTGTCTGCTAGAGAAGACGAAGACCAGTGCAGCCCCAGCTGCCGTCAGCCCCCAGGTGAACAGAGTTCCCAACAGGGCCTGAACCACAGGACTGTGGTCAGGAAGCATGGTGCCTGCGCTGGCAAAAAAAAAAAAAAAGACAAGAGGAGCAGGATGTGGAGCAGGTTCAATAATTTATACAAAGGATACAAGGGTGTGTGCCTCAATAGATTAATACACAGTACTGCATTTGTTACTAGGAATATACCCCAGCTCCCAAAGGATTCCTATTTCAATTATTTCCAGTAAGGGATAAAACGTGAAGAGTTGATGTTTTATTTATTGACCCTAAATCTGTTCAATATTGTGAGATGCATCAAAAGCAGAAAACTCAGTAGAAATTTATATAAAGTGACAAAGTGGATTTTGGACTTACATTATTTGATTTTGGACTTACATTATATGCACAAAAGTATTGGGACCATTAACAGGGACTTTAAGGACACTGCATTCAAACACATGGGCATTAATATGGAGTCATTTCAGCTGTAACAGCTTCCACAGGCTTCAGCTCTAACAGGCTTTGTGTGTTTCTGTGGGAATTTGGCACATTCATTTTGTACTGTAGAGCACTAATGTTGGGCGAGAAGGCCAGGTTTGTAATTGCTGTTCCAATTCATTCCATATGTGCTGGAGGTGGTTGAGGTCATGGCTCTGTACAGGCCAGTCAAGTTTTGCCACACTGAATTCCAACCAACTATGTCTTTATAGAGCTTACTTTGTGCACTGGGGCACAGTAATGCAGGAATAGTAAAGGTTCTTTCCCAAACTGTGTCCACAAAGTTGGAAGCTTGGCGTTGTTCAAAATGTCTTGGCATGCTGAAGCATTAAGATTGTAATTTACTGGAAGAAAGTGGCCTAGCCCAAACCCCAAAAAACAGGGTCCCAATACTTTTGTCCATATGTTCTATACTATACTTTATAGAATTTAGGTACTTCTTTTGCGTTCCAACTTAAATGGTACAGCAGTTACATACATGAGCTCACTTTAGTGACCTGGAATGATTCTAATTCGATCTAAATTCACCTTCAAGTGCAACCACACACCTGTAAAAACTCAGGTAGTGAACTAAGCCCAAGTAGACCAACCATTACCTCCTTTCCACTAAGCCATTCTGCTCCTGAACACATATTTATCACAAAATAACCCCTCTTACTGGTGAAAGCCTCGGTTTTCACAGCGCTGAGAGCCGAGAATGAAGCTCAATCCCCCTGGTTTCAGTTCATGTGACCAGAAAGTGTCCTGCTGTACTTACTGCTCACACAGCAACCACAGAGAGACCACCCTGTTTACTTCCTGCTTCCCTGTACACGTGTCTACGAGCGCGCACAGGCCACACCCACCTCAAAATCCTATTGGTTAAAAACGACAGGCCAGTCAGCAAAGGGGTGGAGTCCGCTATTTAAACTCATGTTTAAATGCAAAGAAATCGAATGACCATCACTTTTTTGAGGACAAAAAAATAACAGAAAAATTAACAGCACTACCTCTGCTAAAACAATGTATTAATATTGTTATTATTATTATTTTTTTTATTATTATTTATTACTATTATTATTATTATTATTTATTATTATTTATTATTATTATTATTATTATTATTATTATTATTATTATTATTATTATTATTATACCATTTGTTAATCTGTTTTAACACTCTAAAGAGATTTTAAAACATTTAAAAAATTACTTTACTAAAAATATACTACAAAGCACAACACATCACAGACAGAAAAAAATACACACACACACACACACACACACACACACACACACACACAAACACCAGCCCAGCCCAGGATGAGGAGAAAATCCAGAAGAGAGCTCATAAATACACTGAATGAGTTAAAAACATGTTTTAAGTGATTTCCTGAAGTGGTCAAAAGCAGGTGCTTCCCTGTGTGCTCAGGCATTGCTCCCCCTCAGCCGAGGAGGAGAAGGTCCTCTCAGCCCAGGATTTCATACTGCTGGAGGGCCGCAGAAAGGAAACCCACCAAGTAGAGAGACTGAGGCCATTCAGGCTTGATTAAATCACAGACATGCTGCGCTGTGACACCACCAACTGTCTTATTAGTTAATCCGTTTTCCCTCATGAACTTCAGACAGCATCCAGAGTATCAGGTCTGGATGTGGCCCTTTCCCACATGCAGCACACAGCAAGAGACGATTGGAACCATGTGGTTTAGATGAGGGGCGACACAAGGACAGGGCACAATGTAAAATGTGCACTGTCTACACTTGTTCTCCATGGTTCTATTTTCTACTCTCTTTATCTGTCTAGTGTTGACCAAAAGAGCACAGGTTCCCTTTTTGAGTCTTGGTTCCTCTCAAAGTTTTGTCCTCCAGATTTAGGGAGGTTTTTCCTCACCTCTGTTGCTCACCAGGGCAAAAACAAATTGAATTCGACAGCATCTGAAAGAAGTCTCTTGAATTTCCGTGAAGATTTCAGCATTGGAGTTTCAGAAGATTGCCAAAACTCATAATCTCATCTAGTTCGATGTTTTCTTGGACACTTTGTGGAACTTTTGTGGGGCAGCTTATGGCCTAAAGGTTAGGATGTTGCTCTGGTAACCAGAAGGTTGTGAGTTCGAATCCCTGGACTGCTAACAGCATCCCTGAGGTACCCTTGAGCAAAATACTGTCCACACACACAGGTCCATGGGCACCCCTTGTTGGTGGGCCCCCTTTACATTTGGTGAATGGGTTAAATACAGAGAAAACATTTTACACTGTTCATGCTGTGATGTGTTCACACATGACAAAAACGGGGCCACTTCTTTAAATGACAGTTTTGGTAAAGTCTATTTACTGCCCAATTCGACTGGGCATTCTCACACACAGCTCCTCTGGGTCAGGTCTATATAAGGTCAGGGTCGTCGGGCCTTTGTGAAAGTGAAGTCCTGTGCCGACTGTGTTCACAGTGTCAGTGTAATTCCAGTCATAAACACAGGAGTGATATACGGAAAGAGCTCTGAGCTCCACAGCTCTCACATATTCTGTGACCTCACAAAGGCACCAGTCTTCCAACAACTTCAGGTCACTCTTTTAGTATCAGTCTGTGATAAAAACCTGACTGAAACCATTACATTTACATTACATAACATTCATTTGGCAAACTGTTCTATCCAATGCGAACAGAAATGTTTCATATGATGAAACAAAAGACCCAGGTCACAAAGTTGCATATTCAAACCCCCACTTTCTACCATTGTGTCCTTGAGCAGGACACTTAACCCTCAGTTGCTCCAGGGGGACTGTCCCTGTAACTAATGAATGACTGCTCTGGATAAGAGCATCAACCACATGCCCATTATACCCATTAGACAAGCAGTGCTGTGGAGAGAAGGGAGCTGAATAGTGTGAGAATCATCCCAACCCACAATACAAGATAATATTCCCAGGTGGCAGCATGTGTTTGAAATGTTTGCTCTCTAATTACTTTTATTTTTAGTCGATTTAGTCGATTTGTGGTTTTAGATCATTTTTTTCATTGTCTTATGAGAGATTTTTGTTTTTTACTGGTGAATTTATTTCATTTTACTATTGATATTTTTATTTACAGTTTTCCCCATCATCCTATTCTCTTATTATTATTTTTTCTTTTTTTACATAATAAATGAAAGAATGAAAATGAGGTTCTTTTTCAGTGTAAACCCAGGTCTTATACAGAAAGAAGAGAGTCCGAGGACGGATCCCTGAGGTACACCCTGAAGTACTACCACAGAACTTGAGAACAGCAAACAACGGGGTTTTCAAAGTTTTGGCTTCTGATTGATAAATCTTAAGCTCTCAGAAATACAAAAACGGGTTTGTTTCGTTTAAATCTATTTGAAAAGACATTTCATCGCATGAATCCAGGTGAAAGGTTTCTGCTGCTGCACTAAATGTTCCTGCTATTTTGTCACAGCTTGATCCATTTTTCAGAAATCTCCTCCAGGTGCTACAGGACATTGTGAAATTGTGCTGGAGAATATACAAAGGTACAAAGGAAGAAGAAAAGATTTTGCACATGCTGCAGAACGGATGGATGGAATTTAACCCCTTAACCTCTGAGAGCTTTCTGCCCCCGCTTCACTCTGCACAACCTTCCAACAGCAGCTCTCCACTCATCCTAATTATGAGTACTTGGTTCTTTTGTGAAACAATGCTGTTTTTTCTAGCCCTTTTTGGCTTAAAAGTAGTACCTTTGTTAGTTTGAATAGTTCTCATAAAGTGCTAGAATTTGGTACCTTTAAATGCAATGCGCGTCCTTCCATCAATCGGAAAGGAACCACAAGAAAATGCTTTTAGAAACCGTTGCCATGGTGAAAGGCAAGGTATAAAGTACAAAGCCCTGGGTGGCTCTTCCTAAAACATTGAAGGCACCCTAGGCACAAAAGTCAGAGTGACTGTACAGGTATAATGGTGAAGCATAATGAGGCCAAAGAGCTGAAGGTGCAACTGACAGCATGATGAATGAGGCCAGCATGTAAAGCGGTGGTCCAGTCAGGAAACACTTGACAAAAACGCTCATTATAACCGACATGAGTCGAGCTATAATCACCGTCATCAGAAAATTACAGAAAAAAAGCATAGGATTCATATGGTCTGCTATGTGGGTGGGCAATTATATTTCATCACCTCCTGACCAAAACCTTGTGTCTCCAGAATGCAGTTTACAGGAGAGGGCTTTGGTTGAGAAGTTCTTGCACATAAACTGTTCTAAAACCAATCATCTTTTCAAAATGGGTCTATCAGGCACCAAACTGGCCTTTTTTGTCTATGAAAAACCCTTTAGGCTAAAAATGTAGAAACATTTGGATCCATAAATGGCCAAATCACATGGTTGTTTTCTAACACAAAGAAACTGTTCCTTGAGGAGCAATTTAAAGACCCCATTCACTCTCTATACAGGTCGAAGTAAAAGATTTGTTTTTAGATTTTATTACTTTTATTTTTTTTCCCATGGTAACCTCAAGTCTGAGTCCTAAGATCCAAGTAAGCTGGGGCCTATTCCAATGAAACAAAGCATGTGGGTTTACTAGAGAGGAGTAAATGGGTACCAAAGACAAGCCTTCTGGGTCTTGTTAACACTGCAGCCTTATCGTGTTTCCATGTTTACTGTGACTGCGAGATGTGGTGGAGAACTTTTCAAAATGTTCTCCTGCACAAGAAGTCTTGGTCCTGTTCCTCTCATGCAGGTTTGTAACCTGCAGCCCAGAAAATACTTCAACATATTCCTGGAATCATGTTCCAGTATTCTAAACCTTCTATGTAAATCTTTAGACAAATCCAGGAGAGCTGAGAAGGAGCAGTAGTTTCTCTGATGGCCATGAAGTTGTTTGGCTACTCATTTAGATTTTTGTGACAGTTTATAATCATGCATTCAGCTGTGACAAAAAGGAGAGCAGCACGTACAAGGTGCCCAGAGTATATCATAAACTGACAAGTGTAAACAAAGTTCTTTAACATTTATTTCTGCAGAAATTGATCAATTCCTGGTATTTTGCTAATACTGTTTTGAATTCACTGTTTTTGTGAGTCATAAAACCAAAACACTCACCCTTTCAGCAGTTATATGTATGTGTAGTAAAGTTATTAAAAGTGTTTCAGCCTTGGCTGCTTTTTGAATGAATCATAATACATGGTAGTCAATTGCAATAGAGCTGATTTACACATATCAGCCTTAAAGTCAAATATGCAGCCTGTTTTATTCTAGGGAATAGAGAGAGGTTGTAAAATGGTATAGAAACGAGTTAAACTTACTTTTGGAAATAAAGCAACTTAGACAATGTACAGAAAAAAGGTGTTTTAACACCATCAGTGATTTTTATAGGTTTTCACCATTTTTAATTGTTGATAAAAAAAAAACTAATTCAGAGTGGATTTGGTGTGAAGCAGTTCATTGTAGAGACTCAAACTGTGGTGGTAAAGGGAACCGGACGTCAGATTTTATTATCTTCTCCAAACCCGCCATTGAAGCTACTTTTGAGTATTTTGAGTATTTATATGGAATGTTGGTGGTAAAAAATAAATCCAAACTAAATCCTTTGGGGACTATTTTGGCTCATGGCATCCCTCTACCATGAACAGGTTTAGTTTTAGTTCAGTAAGCTTCTTAACCTCTGGTAGAACAATATCTGATGCATTTCATGGAATAACCATTTCATGGAATAACTTTCTGTGATGAAGCTTTTGCGGACAGACGTCTGGTTCCATTCTCCAGCACTGTGAACAATGCTGACTCTGTAAGTTTGTCCACCAATCCCACTCTGCAGTTTCAGAACTTGAAGATACTGCTTGTTCCCGTTGTGTTTTGCCTTAAAAGGTGGGAAGACCACAGCGCGGGCTGCACTTGTGCAGTGCCAGTCCGCTCCTGCTGGAGGGCTCAGTGTATTCCAGCAATGCGTGTCTGAGGAATAACAGCACTGAGGTAATGACTCACTGTTCACACTCTTTTATCTGCTGTCTTCCTTATACCATGGCCCTCCCAGATGATAAACGATCCCCTGACCACCGCACAAAGGCCGTCAGGAATGAGGACTGCGAGGAGAATTTTAAAAAAAGAACAAATTAAAAACGTGCGAAGGGTGAAAGCACTTCAGCACGTCCGCCTCCAAAGGCTCGTCTCCTGGGGACGTGTCTAGAAGGTGGGTGGCCTCAAGAGGAAGTTGGGGGTTAATGGTCTCGTATTGACCCCCCATTGAACTGCGAGGATAAGTGGGGAGGGTGGGGGAAAAAAGGAGAGAAAGAGAGAGGGGAGGAATTATTAGGGAAAAAATGCCTTGAGAGCACTTTTGAGAAGAAAATGTTAAGTTATGAAAACAAAAAGTAACGTAACAGACGGCACCTTGGAAACCACAAGAGAGCGGACCGGAGGGAGAAGGCGCGTCTTATCAGATAAACAGCCCAGACAGAATGAGGCTGTCCCAGCTTCACTCCTCTCTCTCACACACACACACACACACACATATATATACACACACCCACACAGATACAAGAGCTGCCAGCAGGACAGCTATATAAGACCTCCACAAGAGGGTCTAACACCCACTGCGTTTGAAGGATTCTGCAGCACTTGGGGTCTTTTCTTCAGATAGACCTACCACTCAGCATCAAAGAGTTTAATGACTACAAGAGGGAACAGTTCTTTCACCAAAATTTGACCATTCCAAACCTGCCGGAGAACATGGCGAGAAGGATTAAAACTAACCATCTGTTTTCACTTTTGGCTCCAGTGAAGAAACCAATGCTTAGGATGTAAAATCTTTTATCAGTGAGAACGTTCTTTACGCCAGTCATTTTTGTACTCATCGTCTCTTCCTGACAGATGGAGACCGCAGAACCTTCACCAGTGTTTTTAATCAACGGGTCCACTCTGGACCAGGATAATAAGTTCATTTACAACTTTCCTCAGATCATCGATGGCTTCAGTGTGACCATGGCCGTCCTTCACCTAGCAGTATGCGTTGTGGGATTGGTTGGAAACTGCCTGGTCATTGTTGCCATTCTCAAGCTAGATAAAATGTCATCCGCCACCACAGTGTATGTCTTCAACCTGGCTCTGGCTGATGGCCTTTTTATGGTGGGACTCCCGTTCGTGGCGTTCCAGAACTTTCAGAACCAGTGGATCTTTGGAGACTTGGCCTGCAAGCTGGTCATGGTCCTTGATGGAATCAACCAGTTTACAAGTGTCTTCTGCCTCACGGTGATGAGTGTGGACCGTTACATGGCGCTGGTGGATCCGCTTCGCTTCGCTCGCTGGAGAACTCCAAAACGGGCCAAGATCATCTCTGCCTTCCTGTGGGTTTTCTCTCTGCTGCCTGTTCTGCCCATGGCAGTTCACTTCCACGTCCACTACGGCCTGTGCATGGCCGACACATTCATGGCCAATTGGTGGATGACCTTCCTAACCTACACCTTCGTGCTGGGCTTCGTACTTCCCTTCCTGGTGATGATCGTCTTCTACACAGCTCTGGTGATGACCCTCAGGGGAGCTAGGCAGTGGATCAGGAGTTCCTCAACGCAGGAGAGTCAGAGGTTGGAGAAGCAGGTCACCAAGATGGTGGTTGCCGTGGTGGTGGTCTTCGGGGTGTGCTGGTTGCCATTTTACGTGTTCAACTTCTGCTCACTGGCTGGGACAAACGTTGCACTTGCCTTTGCACGTGGTTTTGAGATTGCAGTACTGTTGTCATATTCATGGAGCTGCGCCAATCCAATTCTGTATGCTTGTCTGTCAGAGACTTTCCGCAGGTACTTCCGCACTCTCCTTTGCCCCCACAAGAATATGTCCATCGTGCACTGCACCAGGGACACGGAGGGCTATGATCTACGTGACACCATTAGACATGATATAAATGTCCTAACTTAGTGGTTTCATGTATTCTTTGAAGCTACCAGCATAGGGACTTTGTAACACACGATTATTTAAAAAGTCATTCTTTAATATTCATGAACAGCTTATGGCTGCAATTGCAAGGTGACACAAGATGATCTAAATGAAATAATGTTGACATAAAGTGAACATAAACTAAAGTACTGGATGTTGCTTCCATTTCTAACACTGTTATAAAGCTTCAGAATCTGCAATAGAACATACTGTAACTCGAGAAGAAATATATAGAACTGATATATGGAGCTCATAGGCCTCATAGACAGTGCTGTAAACAGGAAAGATGTCCATTGCTTGAGTTTGAAGGCCCTTATGGAAACAAATACGTTATGGTAACTCATGTCTTGTGTCACCTTATGATAATTAACACAAGCTGTTTTATAAAGTGTTGGTTTACAAACATGTTATTCAATGTTTATGGATGTGCTATGACGTCTCAATGAAAGTAGACTTCAAATAGATTCTTAGCAAGAAATATGCATATTATCACTGTCAGAACTTTGTGTCTCCATAGACACACACACACACACACACACACACACACACACACACACACACACACACACACACACACACACACACACACACTCTTTGTATAATTCACTCCACTCGATTCTTTCTGTTCATCACCTCTGAGGTGATGTTGCACCAGGCCGAAGAGGTGCTGACAGGTGTTTAATGGAACGCACAGGGTCTTGGATGTGAATGGCCAGGCTTACTTAGAGACAGAAGTTTGCTTTGTGCCTCTACCCTGGGGGGTGGAACGTCAGGACAGACGTTCTGCAATGAATTTGCCCTGCTAATGTGCCTGAACCCCCCTTTTCGAGTGCTGTGGAAATCAGAATGATGTCACTGTTACCATGGCATTCAGCTGGGACTGAATTCCACAAGGTGGGATTCTCATTTGCAGCAAAGTACCGCATGAGTTAGGAATGCGGACCATGAGGAGTTGGTTTAAAAGCTGTAAATGCATTAAGGTTTCTGAGAAACACTGGGCCATGTCCTGTAAATTACGCACATTATCTATGGGTGTGATTTCAGAGTTTTTTTTCTTTATCGGAAAAAAGGTCAGCACTGTTTGGAGAAAAAACATGGCTTGAGAGGATCTTGCCCTGTTTTCAGTGTTTTGCATTTCACCACACATGCTTGGTGTGGCGTGATAGACTTTATATTACCATGTTTTACATATTTACATCATGTAGCCACATAGCAGCAATCAACAATATATGCAATATTGTTTAATTACCTCAATATATATTTGTGTTTATATTGTATCGGCCAAATGTGAACATCCTGTGTACATACGTCTATGGGCCAAACATAAACACTATCCCAAAAAAATTAAGATATATCAGAAATGCTGGGCTGTTTTGAGCTTTCCTGCTCCAATATCCAGTGTATGGCCCAAGCCATGTGTAAGAATCAATGTAAAAGTTTTATTTTATGAATAATAAAATCTAATCGATGAGATCTGAACACGTGTGTCCTACAACCTCCTTCATGCTGTAAGTGTTAGCTTAGTCCTAACATATAATGATTGTCATACAAAAGCAACTTAACATTGTTATTAAGATATGATAGAAATTGAATAACACAATGACTTTTCTAAATAAATATTGATTACATAAGGAACTAGAGGATGTTGCTCTCTGCATGAAACCAAAAAATACATTCTGATCATAAAAAAAAATAAATGTGAGTCTAAGTCTATAATCCTGGGAAGGTAGGTCTGGAGCAGGGGATGTGGCTTCAGTAGAGGGCCCCCTGTTGCCATGCTACAGTTTTTGACACATGAGGTTTAAGTATTGCATCCCGTTGCCAGTCTGCAGTTATAGGGACATTAGGTTTAAGTATTGCATCCCGTTGCCAGTCTGCAGTTATAGGGACATGTGGTTTCAGTATTCCGCCCCTGATGCTGATCTACAGTTATAAGGATGTGTGGTTTCAGTATTCCACCCCTGATGCTGATCTACAGTTATAAGGATGTGTGGTTTCATTAGTGCATCCCCTGGTGGATGAGTGGTTTAGGTAGTCTATGCCCTTTGTCAGTTCACAGTCATATTATGGCATGGTTCCAATCATGCATCCTGTTGGTCTGTGGTTTTAGGGATGCGTGGTTTCAGTAGCGCATCCCCTGTTGCCAGTCTACAGTTATAGGGATGCATGGTTTCAGTAGCGCATCCCCTGTTGCCAGTCTACAGTTATAGGGATGCATGGTTTCAGTAGCGCATCCCCTGTTGCCAGTCTACAGCTATAGGGATGCATGGTTTCAGTAGTGCGCCCCCTGTTGCCAGTTCACAGATTTTAGGAGGTTTGTTGTCAGTATTGCTCCCAAAGAAACATCACATAATAAACTGTCTCTTGCCAGTGGAATGTGCGTGTGGTCCGCCGTGGTCCAGAGTCTGAACCAGCCACCCACGGACACTTCATCTGGAAAAAGGGAATGCTTTTTAAGACCTCCTCTTTCGCTTATCACTTATCAAACACAGCGATGGAGTAGAAGTCATAAATGGTGATGAGAGAGAAGTGGTGAGTTTAGAAATAGTCAGCTGCTCTAACGAGGAGCACTCAGAGGAAACGACTCATAAAAACAAACATCTGGGGTCTGGTCTAACATTCAGAACACATGAACAGTTTAATGAGCATCTGAGCAGAGGGGAGAGTTTCAGGCTCACTCTCTGCCCACAGATGTAATTCATTCACTAAAGTCACTAAAGATGCTGCTCTAATACATAAAATACAGATTAAACTACAGACTAAACAGAACAGAAACAGAACAAAACAATGGGATACATTTTGCACTGGTCATGTGTAGACCCCTACAGAGCATCTTCTGGCTGTTAATGGGAACTTTGTTACAGTAACAACCTCTACTCTTCTGGGAAGATACTGAAACACTGCTGTGAGGATTTGATTGCAACCACAAGGTCAGATAATGATGCTGGAACATTGCTGTGAGTATTTAGACTGCAGCCATGTGTGCATTAGTGAGGACTGGTACTGATATTAGTGCATTACTGTGAGAATCCTATTGCATTCAACCCTGAGAGCGTTGGAGAGGTCAGGCACTGGGTCATAAACGTCACTCTCAAAAATACTGTCCGAAGCTTTGTCACTCCAGAGAATTCCACAGCCCAGTGTTGGGGGCTTTATTCCTCTCTAGCCCCCAGGCATGGTGACCCTACGGTCATGAGCAGCCTGTTCTTCTGGTCAGGTTTGTCATATGGAGATAAAAGATGTGTGTGAACACCTGTGTGTGAAAAGATGTGTGTCAGAAATGGGGCCAACTGTAAGAAGATCAGAGGAAGCATAACAGCAAGATGAGTGTGTTTACTCAGGTAAACATCCCTCAAGGAGGGAACTCAAACCTCAGCACTGACACCGCCAATCAATTCAGCAAAAAAAGAGACGTAATTCACATTTTGCTCTTTAGTTTAGAACTGTAAAGACAATGTTGCTAACACTGGAAGTCAATGGCCCTAATCTCTAAATCTCTAAAAACTTCAAGGTGGAGCAGACTATGGATGTGGATGTAGTTTAGGACACAGTTTGACATGTTTGAATGTGAGCAGTACAAATAATAATTAACTAAACTTCAACAATCAGCCAAATACTTCACACCACAGGGTCTGTTTTCACTGAACGGCGACCGTTTTTCTGCTCATTGGAGCAAACCGAAGCATCCATACAGGCGTTTGTTCCTTTCCTGTCTACCCACAAAGGCGACCTACATGTAAACACTTTGGACAGAATAATTCCTGCCCCCACAGGTAAATACACAAAATTACAAATCAGCTGCAGGCTGGTGTTGAACAGCGTCAAACGAACAGCAGCGTAATGCCTCACTGAAGTCAATCAAGCACAGCCATAAAACGCAACTAAAATGCGTGTGGCGTTCAGGGCGCAGTCATTTATCCGAGGCTTTAAGCTCATAGCTCCATTAAAGTGAAAGTGATCGTTCTGTCATACGTGAACACACCACTGCACACAGTGTGAACAGCACGAAATTCTTCCTCTGC
>JBBJLR010140611.1:10108-34863 GCA_037577145.1 Brachypetersius gabonensis | reverse complement strand
TCCCCTGTAGTTAGAGAATGGAAGTCGCTTTGGATAAAAGCGTCTGATAAATGCCATAAATGTAAATGTAAATGTCCCATGAATATTACTGTTTACTTCCTACCCCTGTGGTAGAACATCAGGAATGGGTTGAGAATGAGCTGATGGGCTGAATCAGGTATTTGCAGAACCAAAACATGAAGGTTCCCATGCAGTGCTTGGCTTGGACATACAGTTTGAGGATAACCTTTTGGCACAGAGCCTTTACATTATGTGGACACTCTTTAAAATGTAAGGTTTCTTATACTTCCACAGCTCATTTACAAAAAGTAGGTTCTTTAATGAGCCAAAATAATCTTTTGGGTGTCAAAAGTGGGTTTTCAATTGTATCTATCTAAGAAACCCATACATATAACTGTAACATTTGTGTATCGGATAACCAGCAGACAGTGTTCTGAACTGTTTATTTTAGTTGATAAATCATTTGCAGAGTAGTGGTGGTGACTGGAACCAGATATCTGGAACCACTTTCTCAAGATATTTTATTTAATAAAACAACAATATAATAATATGACATGTAATATATAATATATTTTATTTATCCTCAGTAAGCTCTATATGTCTTCTTAGTGTTTACATGGAATGTTGATAATGGTAAAATAGTGGCAAACTGAACTAAACCATTTTTGAGAACTGTTTGCCTCATGATACTCGGCATGTATCCCTAAAACATAAAGCAATTTGAGATTTTAGCCAAAAAGCTTTTAGAAAATTCTAGTAAAACAATGCCTCATATATCAGGCAGCATGTATTTATCATGTAATACTTTTATTTTATAGATAATTCATAAGTATTTTAATTATTAAAAAACATTATGTGAAAGAACTTTCAGAGGTAGACGGCTGGTTTCATTCACCACCACTGTGAACACTTTCCTTAGAGAAGAGCCTTTCACACCAAACCAGTGGAATTCCCCTTTAACTAGCAGTGGTCAAAGACACAGACTTATGTCGCTGATCATGGTCCTGAAAAGTTTCACACACTGCTGTCCGTGGTGCTGAACAATTCAGTTAAGGCTCTGTCTGACTGCTCTTCCTCAGTCCACTTTACCATTTTTAACAAGAACAGTAAAGTATAGAGAGTCACTTACTGTGTAATAGGCTTGAAGGCGTGGAAGATGGTGAAGATGTTGCTGCTGGCAGTCGGTCTCAGTCCCTCGTCCTCCTCCTTCGTGCTTTTATACTTCCGAGACCCCGGGGAGGGACAGAAATGATGAGGGAGAGAAGTCAACACCCCACCCACCCAGCTCTTACTTCCTTTACAACCACGCTGCGGCACTCATGACTCATGTATGTACATCATCAGACATTATTACACACACATGGAAGTCAAGTGCAAATTTAAAACCAGGTAATAACAGCTGAGACATTTCCAATACACCAAGACGTGCTTAGTGACTGACTTTTTTCAGAAGGTCAGAATGACCAGCTCTGTTCATTTCAGCCATTAAGCAATAATGGATCACTGACCTAGGAGCTGAGTAGCCTTACTTATGTAAAAGCATTTATTTACCAGACTGGTTTAAAAGTTATAAATATTGTCCAGTTGATGATTAACTTTCATTTGGTTTTGATCACTGTATGCAGCCATTAAAGTACAGGCTTAAAGTGGTCGACTATTTGGTTCCTAGCTACTGATATTAGCTGTAAAGAGACCTCAGGCACAGCTAAGCTCAAATAAACAAACATTATTGAACCTCCCAGTTTGGAAGTGTTTAATGATAGTGTTTATATTTAGGGTTTAAATACAGTGTTTATAGAAAGACCTGCTAAAAAAGTTCACGCTGGTTATAATAGAAAAGCTGTGATCAGAAGACTCACTGAAACACAGCTTGCTGTGTAAATGGTTGCATAAAAGCTGACAAGTCAGAGTGCTCATGCTGACACCTGTCCACTGCCTGAAGCACCTTTAATGGGGATAAATATATCTTGATCTCTTTGTCATGTTCCCAAAACCATTCCTCAGCAATGTTTACAATCTGATAGGGAGTATTATCCCAATGAAGGGGACCACAACCCTTATGGAATGCCATTCCTCATGTTTAAGTGTCCATTGCAGGGGTGGACAGGGGTCAGCATGGGCACTGTGACCGGTCTGCTTCTACACAGCCCCATAAGCAGCAAGCTGTGATGTTCTGGCACCTTTCTATTATAACCAGCAGGAACATTTTCAGCAGTTTGTTCTACTGTATCTCTTCTGTGAAACTGGACCACAATGGCAAGCTTCCTCTTCAGCAAGCTTTGGGCACCCATTACCCTGTTGTCAGTTCAATAGTTGTCCTTCCTAAGACCACTTTTGGTAGGTACACCCCCCACGAGACCTGCCATTTTGGAGTTGCTCTGACCCAGTCATAAGGCCCTCACAATTTTACCCATGTCGAAGTCCTTCAGATCCGTAAGCTCACCCATTTTTCCGGCTTGACCGTTCACTTGCTGTCATATAAATTTCATCCTTGACAGCTGCCGCTGTAATGATATAATTAATGTTATTCATTTCACCTTTCAGTGCTCTTAGTGTTGTGTCTGATTGGTGTATGTACAGAGTTTGCTTGTAAAATGTGTGTGGTTGTTTATGGAATTGCAACAAAATATCAACCCATTTAACTACTGAGTACCACAGATGACACTGCTCTTCACTTTTATAACCACATAACTTTCATATTTACCTGCTGAATAATTCAATCACGAAATATTAGTCCTTAAAAATTAAGGCCCAGGAGTAAAAGGTTAAAAGACTTTACTGATGTTTTGGGTGATAAAATCTGTGTAATCCACTGCTACAGTTCCTGTTGAACATCCTGCAGGTCCTTTTTTTTAAGCCCCCATATTCCCAAACCAATAATTCACCCTTATCCACACAGACTGTCATGTTCATCTCTCCAGAAAGACCACAGTGCCGGCGCCAGTGCTGTTGACAGTGGCTCCCTGGCTTCTCATATCAGTGAACATGTTTTAAAAAGTCCAGTTGATGCACCGGACCCTGAGACGACGCCTGAAAGACTGTCGTCACAACATTTGCACCTGTCAATCAATCTTCAGGTGCCAAGAACTGGTCTGCCAGACGTGAAAAAGGACATCATACTCCTTTGGTTAAATTGGCTGTAGGTTTCAAAGCAGACCTTACTGATAACTGACCGCATGTGACTGGCTGTTCTGAGTTACGTACTACATTAAAACACTTCTCATCTTTCTACATAGACCATATATACAGTGATGTTTCTGAAGGTTTCCCAAATGCTTCACATGCGTTTCTGTCATAAAAAAGAGTTTATGGTAAGATTTTACTGAAGAGCAGCATTCAGAGTTTCCATAAGCCTTTCATGACATCTGCCCTAAGCCATAAACATGCAGAAAGACATTAAAATGCATAAACGCTTATTCTGACATGGATCACTTGCTGAGGTGCCAGTGAAATTGACCCATTGTACCCATTGAATGTGTTTTTCAAAGGAGATCATAGGAGGGCCTGGAAAGAGACCTTTCACTGTTTCCTGTGGTGCATTTCCACAACTGTCACCATTTTCCCCAGGTCAACTGGCCAGCTATGCAATAAAAGTCAACGAGGAGAAACAACTCACGGTAGATAATGATCTTCCACTTCATCCTATAGCTGTTGGCAAATATGGAGAAAGCCACCGGAGATAAGCGCTACACAAACTATTATGCTACGCTAACTCCACAAACAGCAGGTCCAGGGATAATGCCCTCCTAAAAGGCGTAACAGACATGTGTTAATGTCTGTTTGGCAAGTAAACTTTCTAGACGAATTGCTCCGAGGCAGGTCATGGTCGAATGGGTTCTTCTCAACATGAACCGATGTTTTTTTCTGAATCACTCTGGACAATGATTACTTCTTTGGACACATCTACAAGGAAACCACGGTCTTGGAGGTCTGCAGTGATAATATCTGCAGAGATAATTCACACAATTCAGAATTCAGTATTTTACTTGAACTCTGCTACATAATTAGTACACAACCATTAAACGTCTTGCCATTAAACGTATTTCCCAAAATTTGACATTTTACACCAACCTGCTACATAACATTGACATAACCATGCCATACATGTGTTATGGCCGATGTCATGACTTGTCACAAGATTGTGTCTATTAATTCAACAGTGTAATGTTACCATGTTTAATGTAACTGGTAACTATTCTATCAGATACTATTATGTTTGGCCTCATAACAGATTTATGTTGCATATTTTTTTAAGGTTACAGAGGTGCTTGAAAGTTTGCCAATGTTTAAGAATTATCCATAGAATTATGCATAAATATGATCTCAAACATCATTAGATTTTTACTAGGGGTGGGCATAGATACATTTTTTAAATCTAGATTACTCTCACTGTAATCTTGGAATTAATCCAGATTAATCTAGATAAAAATTTTAATCTAGATTAATCTAGATTACAATGGCTCATTTTAATCTAGCCTCCCCCACAAAAATGATCCCAAGCCACCCTAAAAATATAGTCATTATTCTACTATATTTAAATTATATATCCAAACATTTTGTACAAGATATCACTGAGCGCAGATACGCACTTTACAAATAGAAACAAGACTATGAATTGAAGTCTAGCTATCATTTTTGCATTAAAATGATGTACTGGCTGTTGAAGCAGCTGTAGGTAGCTGGTGGGCATTAGGACCCAGGCGAAGCTACACAGCACTGCTTGTTAGCGAGTAGCAACCGGAGCCCGTTTAGTAAAGTTTCTCTGGTAGCGCCGTTTGTACTCAGTTTAAAAGAAAAATACTATGAGTGTCAATAACTCTTCACTGCTTAACTTTACTTCTTTCTGTAAGTGAAAGGAAAGGTTTGGTGAAAAGTTTTTAACCCTCTATACATGCTAATTCTTTCCTACAACCCCAGGGGCTAAGGCTAAGCCCCCACCTTGTCTTTCCGTCTTAGTGACGTCCCTGTTTCACAGTAGGCATACACACAGGTTCAGACTCGTTCTCGCCCCCTACAGTGCAATTCGGCTAGGCATACATCCGCACTAAAATATCAAGGTGAAAGTCATCATAGCTTACGTAGTACAGACCCAGCTCCCAACCCAACTTTGTGAACAGATTAACGCCGATATTTTTTTATCGCCCGATGAGAGTCTCACGTTATCGCAGCACGTTAACGCCGATAACAGCCCACCAGTAATGTTTACATTATATATTCTTTAAACATCCTTTGGTAGAGTGATTTGTCTGTTGTGGAACGACTCAATTAAGATTCAACTCATAGACAGGCATCTTGACATTTTCTTTTAGAACTAGTTGGCATAATTAAAAATTCATCAATACTGGCAAGTCATCATGGCCCTAACAGAGCAAATCATTCCCAAACAATGAATGTAATCTATGAAATAACTAGTGGTGGGCCGTTATCGGCGTTAACATGTTGCATTAATGTGGGCGATGAAAAAAATTTTGCCGTTAATCTATTCACAAAGTTGGGTTGGGAGCTGGGTCTATACTACGCAAGCTATGATGACTTTCACCTTGATATTTTAGCGCCGAGGCTTAGCCCCCAGGGTTGTAGGAAGGAATTAGCGTGTATAAAGGGCTGAAAACTTTTCACAGAACCTTTTCTTTCACTTAAGGAAACAAGTAAAGTTAAGCAGTGAACAGTTATGGACACTCATAGTATTGTTCTGTTTAACTGAGGACAAACGGAGCTACCAGAGAAGTATTACTAAACTGGCTCTGGGTGCTACTCACTAACAAGCACCGTGTAGGTTCGCCTGGGTCCTAATGCCCACCTGCTACCTACAGCGGCTTCAACAGCCTGTACATTGTTTTAATTCAATAATGATAGCGAGACTTATTATTTTTAATTCATAGTCTTGTTTCTAAAGTGCGTATCTGCACTCATTGATATCTTGTATGAAATGTTTGGATATATAATTTAAAAATAGAATAATGACTATATATTTAGGGTGGCTTGGCAGAATGGCAGAATTCAAATGAGCCATTTTAATCTAGATTAATTCCAAGATTACAGTGAGATTAATCAATATAAAAAAATGTCCACCCCTAGAAATAATGTACTTATGCTGAAATGCTGAATTTTTATGGTTTTAAAACCTTATCCAGTCTGATCAACAGCTCTTTGTCTGACGTCCTTAGAAATTTCCTTTGTTCATACCATGATACATTTCTGCCAACATGTGCTCTGAAGACCAGACTTTGATAGATCACTGTTCAATAAATAAAACAAGGTGCCCACTCACACCTGACTCACATATTTTTGCGACTACCAGATCTGTAAAATTACACCATTGTCCTAAAAAAATAAATGCGTATGATATTTTTAACATTTTACTTCTACATTTAGGTCATATCTATTCATAAAAGTGTTCACAAACTTTCAAGCACTGTCACATCTGTCATGATGTATAGATTATTGGCAGGGCCCTAGTAAAGTGAGAAAGTAAGAAAATCTAACAAGATGAAAACATGTTCCAATCATTTTAGCCACAAGCTAATGTTGGGCCCAACCTAAGACACTTGCCATGAGCTTTTTTTGTTAGAAGGCAAAACACTGACCTTGATTTATAGTTCTCATTATGGATCTTGTTAATTATGCCTCGCAACAAGCTGACAGTAAACAAGAGGGAAAAACGTTTAATGAGACTAAATGTCTTCTTCTCTGGACTCATTCAAGAAACCAGGCATGCAGAGGAAGGCAGAACAGGTTTATCGAAAAAGAAAAGCAAAAAAGCACTTTTAAAAATGTGTCACTGGCATTTTAAAAAAAGGGGTCATGACCATCAGCAGGAGCTCTAATGGTACGATCCCTTCCATCTGCACTCAGACGGGGCTCTAAACCCTCCTATCTTTATGGGCACCTCACAGATAGTTCCATAACGTGACAGTACACATTACATTTAGGCCGAAACTGCTAATGTGAGCAGAGTGCTTTGGAGGCTGACCGGCATGTTTACACTGGTATATTTAGCCATGTGGAAGTGGAAGAAAGAAAGAAAACAGCGTGATATGACAAGGGACTGATAAAAAGGAAAAGCCTAAGAGTGCGGAGGGTCAGAGGAAGGATGGTAGTAATAACGATGTCAGTTTAAAATAAGACCTATCATCTCAGAGTCATGAATAAGTCATGAGTGAGGCCAGGAGCCTATTTCCCCAGAGCTAACCAGCGGAGTGACATGCTCTATGTTTCTCTGACCCTCCTCTATGTCAGACCCAATTGGGCCATATTAAACTAGTCAGCGGCCTGGTGATTTACCGGAGTACATTTCTGTTGTAAATACTGCCTTAAAGACTACTACTGCGACCACCAGGTTGGATTTCTTTGCTGTGGTAGCGACTGGAACCAGGAGTCGCCTGCAACGCAAATATAGTCATTTTATTTACTTAATTTATTTATTTATCAGTAAACCTATACGCGTCTTCTGCGTCTTTACAGGGGATGTTGATGATGATAAAATAATGGCAAGACTAAATAGTTTTTCTTCTGGACCTATTTTGCCTCACTACACCCTGCTTGTACTCGGTCAACGGACTACACCCTGCTTGTAAACGGATTTAGAAATACATTTTAGAACAAAACGTTTCAAAGCTGCCATAAAAGTATCATGCAGCAAATTTGGACCCTTTTATGTTTTAACTTTCTGAGAGAGCTTTTAGTGGGGGACATTTGGTTCTGTTAACCACCACTGTGAACAATTCTGGAAGATTCTCCTTGCTTCTATTTTTTCATGGATAGGTTCACTGAATGACTTTATTGCCATGTTAACACACAGTTGTAGAGAAATCTGGAGATAACTGAAGATCTTACTCTCGTCTAACAGTCTTTTCAGTAACCATGATTTCCACTGGGGTGAATTTCTAGTCCTCTAAAACTAACTACAATCAATGCAGAGCAATTTCTTTTAGCCAGTTACAGGCCTTGTTTTGAATGACAGATACCCTCTGTGGAATAGTTCTGGACTGTTGCAGATCATTCTTTCCACTCTTTTCCTTAATTGAAACCATTTTCTAGCTATTCGATCCACTTTCAGAGATTAATGACCTGCAGGGATCAGTTAGGAGATTAATGACCTGCAGAGATCTGGGATCAGTTCTTAAAGGGGTACTTCAACAGAACAATGCAAATGCAGCACGTACCAAATGGGAGCTAATGTTGGCGATTATCCTGATTACTTCTGGTAAGACGTGCCTTTAAGGATAACGGAAGATATTTCAATTTAAAGACCAACTCTGTTGTATTGACTGAGCTGGGAATAGATAGCCTGTTGCTCAGGGACAACATTTATTACACTCAATTGCCTAGGACCACTTTAAATACCATAGCAAATTACATCGTCTTTGGGAAATTCTAAAACCTTCAGCAACAAGGGCAGAGCATAGAAGGAATCAGTCCTGCTAACCAAAGTACAGCCCATCAACAAAGTCTATAGATATTCCAATGAATGGAACATTTTTGTTAGCATTACATCCCAAATACATTATAGCATCCATTACATTAATGAGGGAGGATGCAATTCATATGTAAAGAAGGATGCAAGCACACAAACAATAGCACCCTGGTCTTGGCCTTCCTATTTTTTGGCTGTCAGTCATGACACAAAAAGTATTATATAGCAATGTATAATACATCTTAATTTGGGTTTTCTTTTACATGCCCATATGTCTGGTCACCAAACTACGAATCTCAAATATTCACTTCAGAGTTGCTGTGCTGAAGAAATAGTTACCATAATATATAGTAATTTTATATTTTCTGCAATACATTACCCTTAAAGAAAATGGAAATGTAAACCCGTATTCGTATTGTACAGTTTACACTTAACTCTCACAGTGCTAGAATGTAAAATACTGATGTTACCAATCAGCAGCAAGGGGAAATAAATAACGTCCTCGGATTGGCTACTTTCAAACCTCCTACCTCTGAGTACATCGGTATTTCACCATCCCAAGATGCGCCTTCTTTGTGTTCTCTGGACAGTACCAAAAACGTATATTTCTATAATATTTATGTTACAAAATTAGTACATTTTATTTTTCTGATTAATTTAGCACTAAAATGCATGAACATTTCTATATTGCCACAGAAAAAGCTGTGAAGTCCAGTCCTGATCCGCCATGCCCCCTCGTCCTTGTGCTGATTGTTTATGTTTGGGCAGCACTAAGCAGTGGAGACTCGTTCCATTCAGGTATTTGATTACCTTGCTAATCGCTGCGCCTAGCGCGAGGATGAGGCCCGTACGTCACCAAAGGAAAAAAAATTGCGGAAAACACCTGGTTTCCGTGAACAATTAGTTCGGTTCTCCGAAAAAATCAGTGAGAGACTGAAGCCGCTGAACAGCGAATAAGCAAGGTTTCACTGTATATGTAAATACACTCATTAGGTACACCTTACTAGTACCAGGTTAGATGCCCTATTTCCTTCAGAACTATCCTTAATTCTTCGTGACAGATTCAACGTGTTGGAAACATTCCTCAGAGATTTTGGACCATATTTACATTACGGCATCACACAGTTGCTAATGATTTGTCAGCTACACATCCATGATGCGAATCTCACCATTCCACCACATGCAAAGGTGCTCTAATGGATTGAGATCTGGTGACTGTGGAGGCCACTGGAGTACAGTGAACTCATTGTCATGTTCAAAAAACCAGTTTGAGATGATTTGAGCTTTGTGACATGGTGCATTATCCTGCTGGAAGTAGCCATCAGAAGATGATACATTGTGGTCATAAAGGAAAGGACATTTTCCAACAATACTCAGGTAGGCTGTGGCATTTAAACGATGCTCAATTGGTACTTAGGGGCCCAAAGTGTGCCTGGAAATACCACACTATTACAAAAATGTAGATGAGCATTCTTAGCTAAGAGGAGTGGCACCTGGTGTGGTTTTCTGCTGCTGTAATCCATCTGCTTTAAGGTTCGACGTGTTGTTCATTAGGAGATGCTTTTCTGTATGCCTTGGTTGAAACGAGTGGTTATTTGACCTAGAGTTGCTCTTCTATCACCGTGAACCAGTCTGCTCATTCTCCTCTGACGTCAACAAGGAATTTTCGTCCACACAACCCGCTCACTGGATATTTTCTCTTTTTCCGACCATCCTCTGTAAACCCCAAAGATGGCTGTGCATGAAAATCCCAGTAGATCAGCGGTTTCTGAAATACTCAGACCAGCCCTTCTAGCACCAACAACCAAGCTACATTCAAAGTCACTTAACTCCCCTTTCCCCCCCTGTTCTGATGCACAGTTTGAACTTCAGCAACTTGCCTTATCATGTATCGATTCCTAAATGCATTGAGTTGCTGCCATGTGATTGGCTGATTTGTGTTAATCAAACAGGTGTATCTAATAAAGTGGCCAATGTGAGTATATATATAAAGCTAAAGACTGAGGGAAAAATTCATACTGTTGGTTCATAACCAGGTTGTGACCAGGTTATTTAAACTCAAATGGGCTGATCATCAGCTGATCAAAAGTTTAAGAACATAGCCTTTAAAAGGCATAATCTATGCAAAAATCTGGCTTTCAAGTCATTTTCTGGCAGACATTCTCACGGTCATGACCTCCTGATGGCAAAGGCAAAAAGGCTTTGTCAGGATTGATGAACTGCACAAGCAAGGCCTCTCGCAACGCGCCATCACAGCCGAGGTTGGACGCAGTAAGACTTCTTAAAAAAAGTTATATTCTCTGACAAGAAACAAATGTAACCTGGACGGTCCTGATGGTTTCCAACGTTACTGGCATGACAAGGAGATCCCCCTGGAGATGTTTTCTACAAAGCACAGTGGAGGTGGAGATGACAGGAGTGGGCATCTGTCTTGACTAGGGGCCTCGGCTGTGTGATAACGACTGGATCTTTCAACAGGACAACAATGCCCGCCTGACAAAGGACTTAAGAGAATTATTCTTCCATCCTGCATGTTCCCCTGATCTAAATCCCATTGAGAACATTTGGGGATGGGTGGCAAGGGAAGTTTACAAAAACGGATATCAGTTGGGACACTTGAATCAAGCATGTCTAAACGAATCCTGAACGTTTGATCAGCTGATGAACAGCCTGTTTGAGTTTAAATGCAGTTTTCAACAAATTGTTTACTTACTAGTTGTCTTTTGTTCCCATTTCTTCTTTTTGGCATTTTGAAGCTCTACTTACAGTCTTATTGCTAAGTCACAGAGTATGAGGAGTCACCCTTTATCACATTTTCTACATGAACGGTCCCTGTATATTTTGACAAGCCCAACAATGTCACCATATCTCAACCTAGCTGAACACCTTTGGGAAAATTGGAGACTGTTTGCGCTCCGCCCCTTATTGTCAACCAGCAGATAGAAATATCTTAAATGCACTTTCCTCCAGTTCAGTCTCAGCATTGAGGTTCACTAAAGCGTTTAGTAGCTTGGGGTTAACCAACACCTTACTAAGACTTTTAAAATGAATGCACTTTAACATAAGAAATTATTCCAAGCCATTTTGAACAATTTCAGCCTTCAAGGAAAAAGATTAGATATCTGACCGTAAGGGAGCAAAAGAACAACCTGGTGGATGCTAGACTTCAACATATAAACAGACACTACTGATGAGAAACAGCCCAGAGCGGACGTGACTGCATCCTGTGCTGACTCTCTATATCCTAATTTACTTCTGAGCGAGGCTGTCAGTTCCCATTGTACAAAACAAGGCAAGATGGGTGATGTTAATCAGTAGGTCTGGTTGGGAGGATTGCCCAAAACCCAGGGCACTCCATCAGAAATGGAATAGGACAACTTAATCCATAATTACACTCATTAGTCGCAGTCAAGGTATTTCATCATTAGTGTAGTTGGGGATTACGACCCTTTACTCAGTCCAGCTGCAGAGGAAATACCTTGGAGATGCAATCCTGTGGCCATGTCCATAGATCTTGAGGAAAACTGCACAATAATCAAAGTCTGAAAAGGACTATAAAAACCCAAGGTTGAGAAAAAGAGGTTTAATTGCCACCACCTTATTTTACTCCTTATATCAACACAAAAACATCAGCCAAACGCTCATTACATCTTTCTACAATGTCCAGCTTACATATTTAGTAGGCTAACTTTTTTCAGCAATGTGTTCATAAACAAATACATTTAAACTTTCAAATCTAAATCAACCAATATCAAAAACAGACTCTAACCAAGATGTTTCTTTTAAACCTTTTCGGACAACTATACAAGTTAATCAACCATTTTAAGTAACAAAAATAAGAAAAAAAACAAAAAACAAAACCATATAATTGTCACCAATTACCTTACAGAAACTAATTATTCACTTTGCCAAAGTTTTTATTTTTATTATGGAAGTAAGGAAAACGAGGACACATGCAGGGAGGGCAAAAAACCCAAACCAAAACAAACAAGAAAAAACCCACTAGTCTTGCTTCACTAGCAGAGTTTCCACCATTTTAGGTAAAAAGATCTCAAGGAAGTGAAAAAAGTCTTGAAAATGTCCCGCCTGGTCAGCGGTTGGAGTGAACTTCAGCACAGTCTTCGTGCTTTCTCCCCCACCCACTACAGCTGCGTCCACTCTGAACTCCACTAGACCCTCGGGGTCTGCAACGTTCTGTACAATGTACTGCGTGACCCTGCTCTCCACGTTGCGACAGCCACCTTCAGGTGTGGAAGCCTCATCGCTCGTTTTGAGCAAACTTCTCCGAACTTTCCTGCGTCCAGCCCATACTGGGTGTCTCTGAGCCCAGATCCAGTAAGTGCTCTCTCTGTGTTTCACAGAAGCGTCAAGTCTTTGCCTCTTTTCCCTTGGGGAGGAAGAGGAGGGCGAGCTTTTCTCAGCAGACAAGTGTCGTTTGACTCCAGAGCTTTGGCTTGTCCCTGGTTGGCTGGAATCTTTGGGACTCACATTATTGTTCACCTCTGCGTCGTCTCCTCCAGACTTTATTTGATCCTGGCTGTTCTCAGGCTCCTCCACAGGAGTACACATCAGAACATCTTGGAACGCAGCCTCAACTGCTGTGCACATTTTATTAAACCATAGCACCCTAAAGGCATCTCCGGCCGAGCCCAGATCCTTGCACAGGGATTCAGGCAGAATGGCAGTCCGGAAGGGAATGCTGATCTCCAGGGACTTCTCTTTGTCATTCTGGGATTGAAGGCCACCCTCAACATAATGGGTAAACAAGCGCACCAGACCCCAGGACTTGCCTTTGTTAGACCTGCGCTGATACTGCAGGCTGCGGCAGTACTTCTCAGCTTCACAGAACTCTCTGTGGAGGTTTCGGTGCGTCCGCTCACTCACGTTTGCAGCCACATTGTGGCGGAGCTCAAAGGGATCCAGGATGTTCACAGGGCCAAGTCTGAGACCAGAGGTGTGTCTCTGTCTTGATTCTGAACCCTTTGGACTTTCAGCCATCTTTTGCTCCTTGCTAAGGAAGTCTGTGATGGGCAAAATGCGGCCTTCTCTCAGAGACAATACTGACCCAGGGAAGTCAAACTTGGAGTAGAAGTTAAAGAAACCAAAAAGCAAGGTGCCTGAAGGACAAAAGATAAACACAAATATAGGAGAAACTAAACATAAAAGGAGATTAAAAATATACCTAAGACATTAAGCTGAGCTAGGAGTCACTACTACTATTATACTATTGCAGACATATTATTGGTTGGAAAGTACAATTTGAGCTATAACTGAACTCTAGAAAAAGATGGAGTTTTGTAACACACTTACAGAGATCATCTGTGTTTTCACTTGGTGGGACACCAAGTGGCTGACTGGGGAAGGTGCAGTCCCAACCATCAATAACACATTCCTCCTCCACACCTACAAAACATGGTAGGAAAGAAAGCTAAACTGGTTGATCAAAAGGGAAAGTGATCACCTTGTCATTCATAAACCACAATGCAGATAGAGGTCTACTGAGACATCTGATTATCACAGCATGTTAAGAGAGAGATGTGTCATTAGCCTTAGGCCCAAGTACACATACATGACAAGTTCTTGAGTTGCTGCACATTGGGGAGCACAGGAGGGTTTACATTCTGCAGGT
This sequence comes from Brachypetersius gabonensis, assembly GCA_037577145.1. NCBI lineage: Eukaryota > Metazoa > Chordata > Actinopteri > Characiformes > Alestidae > Brachypetersius > Brachypetersius gabonensis. Next base: position 20,818 of record JBBJLR010140611.1, on the reverse strand, counting down.
AGAATATGACCAGTAGAGTCAGTGCATAGTTATTTAGCAACGGTCCACCGCCAAATGGATTTCCTGTAGGAGAGGGGAAAAAAAGACAAATAATGAAGGTCAAGTATTACCATCACACTACAAAAAAGCTTGCATGTTAAAATGTCGACACCAAAAATATTGTCTGAAGTGGTAAAAAGATGTACCTAAATGTTCTGGTCAAAGTGAGCAGAACAGAAAAAACCCAGTATGAACATTGGCAGCCTTGGAAGAAGTGATCCACAGACACAGTACCTGCTAGATGTTTCTGTTTTGCCCAGAATCGCACAGTATAGACCAATGGTTGCAGTCTAGAGTCCAACTTAGAACTGAGCTGCAGGAACTGGGTGTTTCTGACCGCAAGTCTGGCAGGGAGAGAGTGTCAGAGAGAGGTGTGAACAGACGTGACTAAAAAAAAATCATTAGAGCAGATGTGCAACTTCTTAAGAGTACTGGGTTTCAAGGTTGTTCTTTGCATGGACCAAACAATACAAGTACTCACTTATAATACTCCTAGATCAATCATTTAGGTTAGAGCAAATATGTGGACTGTTTAGTGGGCCCCAGTAGGATTTCTGACAGTTTTCAGATAAGCTTATTTGTTACAGTTTTTAACAATAGATTTGTATTTTTTCTTATAAAAAACATCCCCATTAACTTTTTCACTGTTACTCTTTAATATTTTGCTTATCACCGTAACAATTGCTAGATTACTTAGTAGTGAATGTCTTAAAGCACAAGCTGAAGCATATATAATTGTCAGTGCAGTGTCAGCATGTTTTGTTGTTACCTGTTGTTAATACTGATGTCGCCCTGAAGGCCAAGATCACGATAGTTGAACTTGACAACGGGAAGTCGGGCAGTGCTCACTGTGTGGACTTTGTGCACTCCTGGAACACATTTCTGCAGAATGGCCGACACAAGGTCCAGCACCTCGCTTGGGGAGGCTGTGGTGAGGTCAATATCTGAGAGGATAGTGTCTTCTGACTGATTGTCTTCCGACTGATTTTCTCTTGTCTGTCAGAGAGCAAGAACAAAGCATTTGTTCATTGTACAGCAAAGCAAGACTACGTTAAATAACTCACACTCAATGCTTTTTTAATCTGATGGCTTCTGATGCTGATTTATGTGTCTTTAAATGCATACCCTTAGAACAACTGTAACTTATAATATTGACAATCACTATTACTGACACCAATGAGACATTAGAAGTGTTTCAGCATTAGTCTACAAAATCAATGTCACAAACCTGCTCAAGTTTTTTTCCTTGAGACTGAAAGGCTTTGGTTTGTTCCAGGTCCAAGAAAAGATCCAGGTCACACGAATGGACGCCAAACGTGTTTACGGAAGAGCCAAAAGCTACAACCTGACAGTCTGCAAACAACAAACAAGCAAATAGTCTTGGTTGTCTGCTCCCTCACAGTATGACAAGTGACCCTCTAGCACAATATAGCAGCTGCAATAAATTGATTGATTGATAAAGGACTTGTTTGCATTTTATTTAATTAGAGAAGTCCACTTATTTACATAAATGTATAATTTACACAATTTATTTCTACATTAACTCTATCTAACCTCTCTTTATACTCAATTATAAAGAATTAAAGAATGCATTTGTTTGATATACACACACACACAAGTAAACCTCCAACAATCGCGGTGGTTACGTTCCAAGAGAACCTGCTTATAGTGAAAAATCGTGAATTTGCAATGTTTAAAATAACAATAAAAAATTGCCTAAAATGCCTTGTGTAAACCCTAAAAAATTCTCCCAAAAAAAACTTTTGAACACAGACTTTCAATTTCATTTTGAACACAGCTTTGTACATGACCCTGACAGAAAATGAAAAGGTAAACCTGTTATGCGGTGAAAGAATGTAAAATACCAATGTTACCCCAGAATAGACTGTACTGTAATTAATGCACCCATGTGTTCTTTGGTAAGCCGTCTTTTTTTTTTTGGCATACGCAGAGTAAATAAAGTAATAAAGTCATTTAATTTAGAGTAATAAAAATACAGGGCTTTAATAAAAGCATAACAAAAACATGAGAACACTCAAGATGATCCACTGCTGTCCTGGACTGCAGCTGCATCACAGGGCAGCAGCCAATCAGAAATGAACAGTGCTTGCGGATTGGTTACTTTCAAACCTCCCCCCTCTGAGTACAAGACACGCTTTGTGTTTTCTGCACAGTACCAAACATTTAATACGGTCATATTTTATATGTGAATGCAACTGAATTTACAAAATTAGTTAAAAAAATAAATACATTTTTTGCACTAAAATGCATGAAAAATTCTATATTGCCATGAAAAAAGCTGTGAAGTTGGAGCCTTGTCCACCATGCCCCTCATCCTTGTGCTGGTGTTTTATGTTTGGGCGCGGCTCTGAGCAGTGGAGAATCATTCCATTTAGGCGAGTCTGACTGCTTTGCCAACCGCTGCTCCCAAACAAACAACCAGCACGAGGGGTGTGATGGATGAGGTCCGGATGTCACAAAAGTGCAAAAAAAAAACCCAAAAAACGCAGAGGATACCTGCAGTTTCTGTGAACAATTATTATTTTGGTTCTTGAATAAAAAATCCGTCAGAGACTGTGGCTGCGTCCATATGACCATTTCCTGTCAAAGATGACCTTCTCATGTCATAGTCAGCAGTTCATTGCAGAGTTAAACACAAACACAACAGGCTCTTTGATCACAGGCAGAAGTCTGTCTTGTATTAGCTCCTATCTTATAGCATGTAATCAGCTACAAAAAAAAGCTATTTTAAGCTTTTTCAATGAAATTAAGCCTTTTGTCAAGTGTCATGTTGCACTGATTATTTATCCCTGTGTCAGTTTACAAAACTGAATTAAAAATAACATGCCTGCACCCAGACACAGTGATGGAATGAGGGTACATGCTGACCTGGCAGGAACTCTGTAAATACTTCTTGCAGCAGCTGGACAAGGAGCTCTCTGGCTTTCCGCTCAGTTTCGTTCAGCTGAAAACAATCCACTGTGTTCTGCATCTGTTCATTTACCTGTCACAAACACAAAGAATCCACAGTGTGAAAAGCACTGCTGTAGACAATAATTCTAACATCCTCCTGTACTTGAAACTGAAAATTATGTCAAAAACTATTCGCCCCAAAGAGTTTGTTTCTCAAAGTTTCTCTTACTTTCGAAAAACACATGATCAAAAGCGTGTTTCCAGGTCTCTAAAATGAAAACATATACTCGAGAGGCGTAGCCATGTTGACAGGTTAAGGTCTCTTTTTCCATAGTGTAATTATACATATTATTAATAATAGATATTTATTAATGTATTAATAATAACAGTGTGTGTGCGTGTTATCTTACAGAAGCCGCCTGGCACAGCATGTAGTTAAGCTTCTCCAGATTGATCTGAGGTTTCTTGGGGTCTTGTTTTTCTTTGGTGGATAGTTTGAACTCTTTCCTCTCTCTGGGCTTAACTCGAAGCTTCAGTCCATCCATTCTGTGCTCGAGCTGAGTCAAAGCAGCCTGTGTGCTCTCGACTGAACTGAATTCAATTATGGCATACACACCCTGCAGAAGAGTAGAAAACACACGCTCTTTGTGCCTGCTGTTCCTCAGGAGGTATTAGGACCTATACTATTAACATACTATCCCAAGCTGACAGAAACTGTCCGCAACACCTTTAAGCCTGAGGCACTGACCTTGTTCTTATCCATGATGATTTCAGACACAGGCCCGAACTGATGAAAATACTCAGCAAGGCTGGTATGGGAAGTGTCTGGTTTAAAACCGCTGACAAAGATGCAACTCTCCTCCTGAGCTTTCCTCTTGGCCCGCAGCCTGCAAAGGTGCTGGTGCTTCTTTCCTTTAATATGGTCTTTCAGACTCAACTCTGGATAAGAAAGCAAAATTGCTGATTAGCTGGTTTCAAACAGTAAAATATCCACAGCACAGACAGACAGCTGTATGGCAGTAGTAAAGTACAAACACGATGAAAAAAGAAAAAGAAAAAGAACAACGTGGACTCTTCAACAATACCTAAGCCAATTAGTGTCAAAGTAATTTGACTGGATTACACGAATTCTTCTATTCATAAAGACACTAGGCTGCATCCCAAACCACATAAATACATTAATAAGTTCATTTTCATTCTATTTATACACTATGTAATGGGGTAGTATGTTGTTTAGGACACAGCATTGTGTCTTTAATGGTTAAAATTATTTTGACTGGATTACAAGAACACCTTAATCCATAAAAACACTAGGCTGCATCCCATACCACAAACTTTTATACTCTACCTGCTGCATTACTGAATACCACTATACATGTAGAGGGGTAGTATGTGGTTTGGAACACAGCCCCAGTAAGTCTCAACTGGAGCTGTAATTAGTAACCCTGTGAGAAACACTGTGATTAGTTAGAGGCTAATTTGTATACTGCTGTATTTTTTTTTATTTATTTATTTTTTACTGAGGTTTAGGGCGTATGGTTAGATCACTCTTTACTGCCAGCCTGCCCATAAGCTCTAAAAACTTTGCCGTTAAATGTCCTTTGTACTTTTTTTTTTTTTTTTAAAGGTTTCCTGTTCACATTTTACTGCCAGTATGCTCGGCAGCTTTAAAAATATTAATAACTATCTAGCTGCTAAAGGCACTAAGTTGTTCTTGTTTAAACTTTTTGTTACACTTCACTGTCTGTTTGCCCAGAAGCCCTGGCTAGGCTAGGCTAAGCCATGCTAACTTCGCCTCTCTCGTCCAAGAAATGTATCTAAACTCACTGTTAGCCGTGTGAATCTCACAGAGCTGGCAAAAAAAGCCCTTCTGTGTGGGCTGGACGTCTTCGTCTTCTTCCATCCTCCTCAAAAAATGTTTTCGCCGAATACAGTGAAAAGTTAAAAGTTAAATCTCCCTCCACGGAGTGAGAGCGGGTCCCTCCGTCTGCACGGACCGCAGGAACAGGAGACTCACACTTCAGTTCCAACTCTCCACGTCAGTTATCTGATGTCATCAGCCTAGAGGGCATTTAGCGCACGCACGCACACACACACACACACACACACACATCTTTATCCTCCTGAGACCCGGCCCATTCATTCACGTCCTTAATAGTGGACATATTTTCATCTGTATCCTCCTTAAGTATTTGTAGATACCCCATCAAGCCCTATACTGTTCTGTAAAGGACATCCTGGGCTTTCCAATGTATAACGTGAGTGAGGGGTTTGCATTCTGGGGACTGCAATGGCAAGACATACACGAGGTGCACAAACTGCAATTTTTCCATTATTGGAGGATGTTTTTTCTTTGGTTCTCGGGAGTCGGGAGGTTAAATACGTCTATAACTATCTATCTTTTTTATTAATAAGTATATCAGTAAGCACTTTAAACACGCAGCTCTAAGTCTCAGCGCGTTTCCACGGGGTCAGGCGTCCCATTTTTTTTTTATATATGTGAACAAAAGTATTGGGACGCAGGGCCACGCCAACAGGGACTGTAACGACACAGCATTCATAAACGTAAACTTTAATATTGAGTTTGTCCACTTTCAAGCACCTATAATCAGTGGCGGTTCTCCCTCCGGGCGCCCCCAATAGAAAACAGATTTCCCATAACCCAACGCTGTCACTCACGACCAGCAGTCAAGACTAAACCAATTCACCTCCACATCACAATCGTTTTTATTACCTTTTTTTATTAGCAATTTCACACAATTAAATAAATTTAAAAAAGTGCAAATTATTGGTCTGTTTACAATTTTTTTTCAAAGTAATATTTTGAATGAAATGTGCGTTATTTGTAATAAAGTCAGGTGTCACTGACATAGTTCAGCCCACCTCCTTGTCCGCTTTTGGCAGCAATTACTTGTGAGCATATAGGATCATACCATTATGTGAAAACAGAGAGGACGAGACGTTGACAGTCAGGTGGAGCGTCCATCCGTCCGCAGAGACTAACTAAGGAGAAACCGCATCAGCCCATCCAACCTGTGGCATTCGATTTTTCTGAGCCTGCACTGTGAACATACTGTTTGTTTACTGAGTTTTGTTCTGTGGATTTGTTTGCAGTGTTAAAATTAAGTTTCATTAAAATATTTTAAAAAGAATGCCTGCTTTTGTAACAGAACAAATACGTAGAATTAGTGAATTATGAAGCTTCACATAAAAACACTAATTGCAAAAGGGTTTATCAACACAAAGCATTCATATTTGCCAAATTAAGCTAAAATACGAAGCTACAGATGATGCTAAACTAAGATCCGTTTGGGAGCCGAAAGAACCGGCTCTTCTTTGGGAGTCGAGTCACAAGAGCCGGCTCTCTGAAAAGAGCCGAACTTCCCATCACTACTGCTCTGGACTCTGAGGGTACTTGCTTTGTTATAACAAACTAGATTTTGTGCGCATTGATTAGTAAGTGTGAAAACAATAAAAAAAAAAAAACACCGAAAAATGAGGCAATAAGGACTTTATTGATGTAAAGAGTTTCCAAAGCTGAAACCCAAACACACTAAATCAGTGCAGTCGACAACAGTTAAGAATACCCGTTTACTAAGCCTCAAACGGTCTTTATTTTTTCAACAAACGAGACACTACTAAAAGTTTGACAGAGTACATGAAGGTAAGAAGAAATCAATTTTTAAAGCAAGAATGGAAACATGGCAGTGACTGAAAAGACAATTTTTTTTTAAATGCCCCAGTTCTTCCAAGCTTAAAAAAAGTGACATTTTGGCTAAAATTATATTTAGGGGAAAAATGCCCATTTTAAACATTAAAAACAGTAACAACTAAAAAAACAGTTAAATGTAAAAAACATCATAATTGCAAGGTCCCAAAATATAAAAACACTTTAAATTGAATATTTACAACTAATCTTCAACAGTGCTTCACTTTCTCCTCGTCCGCCTCACTGGAGCCAAAGAGGTTTCCGCCCCTGTTTTTTTCTGACCTCTGGTCCCTCGCCGAGTGCTTGGCTCTGCAAGATGATGTAAAACATTATTAATAAACAGAAAAAGTTACTCTGAATAAGTAATCATTATTTAAATCTAATTGGAGTTTAAAGGGACAATTGTTCAAACTTCAGAATTGAGCTGTTACTGCATACATTAGATTATCACATGCTTTTCACACTTAATTTGCTGTTGGCAAGTCCTTTATAAAATTACCTTTCAAAGCTCGGTACTTCTTAATGTTTCTTACTGCATTCAAAAATCACACCTACTAGCGACTTTTGGTCTAAGCCAGTCGCTCTCGTCAACGGTCACTGGATTCTCTACATTCTCTTCCATGAAGCAATACGATTCATGTTCAGCTTTTTACAGACCTCAGGCGATCCAATGACAATCAATCAGTCAATGCGAACAGGCATTAAGTCAGCAGCATGATGACCTGACTTCAGAGGTCAATTCAGCCATGATTAGATTCAATATAAGGGATCGCTATATTGTTGAGCTGCTTTTTCAAGTGAAGTTCTTGCAACTAAAAAGTCTTCAAAGAATAATCAAATTGTACCTTTACAATCACAGTTAAAAAAAAAAAAGCTACAACCATTTGACAATGAAAAACAAGGGCAGAATGCATGTTGTACAATTTAATTCAAGCAAATAAAACTGTAATTCACCTGAGCCAGGATCTTCAGGCTGTGCAGGAACAGAACCCACTTCCTGAACTGCCTTTCGTTTGCCCCTTACAGGTTTGTTTCCATCCTTTATAGAAGCAGGTTCATTTACCTCTCCTTCAGCTAGAGGGCTTTCTTCTGGGACCTCCTTAGCTGCTGCCTTACTTCTTTTGCTAGGTGTGGCCACTTCTGATTGAGCTTCAGGACTAGCAGCTTTCCCCTTTCTTATCTTTGGTAAGGACTCCACAGTCGTATCAGCTGTCTCATCAATCCCCTTTCTTTTGGTTCCCCTTTTTGGGTAGGCTGGAACTTCACCTGACTTGGAAACTAATGAAGCACCAGTTCTTCCTCTCCTGACAACTGGGGCGTCATTCTCAGCAGTGGTCTCTGTAAGTGGTTCATTTTGTTTCTTTGCCACTCGCCCTCTGCGGCCTTTGACTGGTGGATCTGCAGACTGATTGTTTTTGGAGATGGATAGCTCTTCATTAGTAGGAGCCTCAGGTTCCTCTTTATTAGATATTTGGGATTCTTCCTCAGCTGCAGAAGGGTCCAACGCTTCAATATTCTTCCAGGTCACTAGATCAGAATTCCAATTGACTGCTTTCTTAGAGGTTTTTCTTTTATTTTCAATACCAGCTTTGGACCGCTTGATTGTTGTGTCTTCCACTTTGACAGAATTTTCTGTTATTGAAACCTTCTCTTTTTTGGCATATCTCCCTCTTCCTCTTCTAGTTGATACCTCACTGGCACCATCTTCAGCATTAACTGCCCCTTCAGAGCTTGCCTGGGAAACCGGAGTTTCAAGAGGGTCTGACAACACCAGCTTGGTGTCGGTGGCCAGTTCTACTGCAGCTTCCTTATGTTCTGCTTTTACAGCAGCTTTTCTGCCACGAATAGATTTGACAACAGGAGGTACTGCAACAGCAGTAGCAGCAGCAGCAGCAGCAACACGGCGTCCTCTTTTCAGAGGGGCTTCTGGTTCATCCTTGATAACTGTCCTCCTCCCCCGCACCAATTTAACAGGGACTTCAGACTGTTCTACGACATCACTGTTAACTTCAGATTTATCAACATTTTCCTGAACATCTGGCTGAGCTGCTTTTGGCTGCCTTGTCCTCCTGCCACCTCTTACATTTTTCACCACAGGACCCACATGTTCCGCAGACTCTGGGATTTCTGCAATAACTGGATGGTCATCAGCAATCTCCCTTTCCTCAGTCCTTAGATTTTTGGACTTGACTGTAGAACATGCTGGTTTCTGTCCAGATTCAATTGGCACAACCTCAACATCAGTCTTTGCTTCATCTACCGCCAGAAGGTCTTTTGAACTACCTGGTTTTGCCCTCCTTCCACGTCCTGGCTTCACAGACATTTGTGGTTCTTCAGTCACCACTACAGCAGAGCTTAGAAGACCTAATTCCACAATATCTGAAGCAGATTTGGTAATTTCCTGAATGTGTGTGGTTTTTTGGGTTTCTTTCTTTGTTAGCCTGCCCCTCCGTGTTCTTGTATTGGTTTTAACAGGAGCATCAACCACTGCAGAAGACTGAAGCTCAGAACTCTCTTGCACATCATCTTTATCTGCAGCTTCAGGCATTTTTACCTCTTGTGGAGGAGAGATGGAAAGTGAATTCTCTGATTCATGTTTACCCTTTTGTCCCCTTTTACCTTTTGTAGCAGGGGCTGGTGACTTTAAGGAGGCTTCTACCTCTCCTGAAGACTCAACAGACTTTGTTTCGGCAACATTCATGTGTGAAACTGTCTCAAATTCAGCAGCACCCTGCTCGATTTTTCTTCCCCTCCTGGGTTTTACTGGTATATTTTGACATTTAGACACTGGCTCAACATCTTGAGAGGCTTTCAGGCCCTGCGTGTGGTCTTCCTTGTCCTTGACTTGGCACTTCGGAATTCTTCCTCTAGAGGACTTTCTAACTGGATTTGGCATGGGGACAGCCTCTATAACGATGTGCTTACCTCTCCTGCCTTTCACTGGGGCACTGAGTGGAAGAACAGTCTCCACAGCTGTAGTTTCCTCCTCGCTTTCTGTCTTCACAGGAGATACAGAATCTGTCGTCTTGGATTCCCGTGTAGTTTTTCCACGACCACCACGCTGTGTCTTCTTAGCAAGAAAAGAACTTTTGGCTTTTTCATCTTCCTTAGGAGCAGAAAACGATTGAGAAACATCTACAGCAAGGCTGACAACTTCAGAAAGACACACTTGGACAGGTTGTTCACTACAGATCACTTTAACTGGGCTGATCTCTTTCTCTTCCTGGACAGTTATTGCCTCTTCAGCCATTTCAATCTGTGGAATATTTTGGATGGCTTCTTGAGTTTCATTTTCAATGCCCTCAACTGGGCATATGTTTTCTTTGTCTTCAGATCCCTCATTAGCACCTTTAAAAGAAACCAGTTAAAAAAAAAAAAAGTGAAACATCCTCAGATACCAGATTTACCAAAACAATTTCCCCCACAATTACAGACCAACACATAGCCAAACAGTGCCTTTACCTAACTTCAACTCACCTTCAACAGCCAAATCAGACGCTACAGAAATTGAAGCTCCTTGTATCTGTAAACAAATTATTAAAAATGTAATTTAATAGCCAAGGAAACAGGAGTTAAGGAAACAAAAGAAAGCATTGGAATAAAATTCTGTACCTCAGCTGATTCATTTGTGTCATTTTGTGCCACCTCTACAAGATCAACTTCATTGTCAACGAGTCTTCCTCTCTCATTGGGGGTTTGAAGTAACCTTGCCACACCAGACAAATCCTCAACTGCCTGTCTTTTCTGCTTAGGAGTCTTCATCATCTGCTGAATGCCTGTTAGGTCTTCCTCAATGGGTGTATATTTCTGTTTGGGAGTCTTCATCAGCTGCTGAATACCTGTAAGATCTTCCTCAATGGGTGTATTTTTCTGTTTAGGAGTCTTCATCAGCTGCTGAATACCTGTCAGATCTTCAACGAGTTCTTTTTTCTGTTTGGGTGTCTTCGTCTTCTGCTGAATACCTGTCAGATCTTCAACGAGTTCTTTTTTCTGTTTGGGTGTCTTCGTCTTCTGCTGAATACCTGTCAGATCTTCCTCAATGGGTGTAT
>JBBJLR010140611.1:0-10008 GCA_037577145.1 Brachypetersius gabonensis | reverse complement strand
TTCAACGAGTTCTTTTTTCTGTTTGGGTGTCTTCGTCTTCTGCTGAATACCTGTCAGATCTTCCTCAATGGGTGTATTTTTCTGTTTGGGAGTCTTCATCATCTGCTTAAGGCCTGTCAGGTCTTCCTCAACAGGTTTGTTTTCCTGTTTAGGTGTCTTCGTCTTCTGCTGAATGCCTGTCAGGCCTTCATCGGGTTTGTTTATCTGTTTAGGTGTCTTCATCATCTGCTTAAGGCCTGTCAGGTCATCCTCATCATGTTTGTTTTTCTGTTTGGGCGTCTTCATCATTTGCTGAATGCCTGTAAAGTCCTCTTCAACAGATTTGCCCTTCTGCTTAGGAGTCGTCATTAATCTTTTCACCCCAAAGGCATTCTCAACTGGGTTCCCCTTTAATTTGGGAGTCTGCATTAATTGTTTAACTCCAGTAAGATCCTCCTCTAGTTCTGCCTTGTTCTTTGGGCTGCTCCTCACATTTGGAGTCTTCATCAATCTCTTGGGGGTTTCCTTTTGTTTGGGGGTGTTAAGAAGTTCTTTAACACCTTCAAAATTATCTTCCTGTATTGATTTTGGCTCCTTGGGTGTCTTAAGTAACTTGCCTCTCAAGTCTTCTATAGGCTCAGGCCTTTCCTTAGGTGTTCTCATGAGTTTCTTGAGACCCGTAAGGCATTCCAACGGTGCTAGTTTCAGTTGTGGTGTTCGAACCATTATCTGAGGCACAGTCTCTTCCTCCCCACTGGCAGGGAGGTTATTGGAGTGATCCATTTGAGAACCATCTTCATTAATTGAACCAGAATCCTGGTTGTCTTGAAGTAGACGAGTTACGGCTTCACTGTTGTAACGTCCAAGTTTGACAGTAGACGTAACACTCATGGGGGACACCAACATTTCACCTGTCATAGGAGGATTACAACTGAGTAAGCATTTCATAAGAACATTTAAAAGTTACTGATATAACGCAATGCTCTGAAAGTTATTTTCACTTACCAGATTCCTCAGGAGTGTTCATCACTGACATTTCAGGCAGAGAGCTAACAGGAAATCCAAGAGGGGTTTCTGGATATTCACCATCAGTAAGACTTTGTTTTCTGTTAGCTGGGGTCTTGAATATGTCTGCAACACCTGCAAACAAGCAAAAATATATACAAATCAGGAAAAAGTGCAACATTATACAACTATGTACAACATTCACTGCATGATTAACTGTACCTGTAAGATCCTCGTCCATTTTCATGTCCTTTTTAAACAGTGAAACGTTTGATATTATTTTCGGGGCAGCACCAACAGGCTGAGTAGCCCTCAAGTAGGCTTTGCCAATGACAATAGTGGCTGGAGAGTCTGCATGCCCAGTGCTGGTATAATTTTTCAGTCTGCGTGCAGGGGTCTGAAAAAAGACAAATCGACATCTCACTCAGTACCCAAAAAGCAAATCACTAAAATTAAATACTTGATTTAATTAGATTTAGTCAGGTGCCAAATATTACAAGTTACCTTAGATTTCACTGGTTTAGTCTTCTTGGCTGCTTTTTGCTTGGTAGCAGTCTTCTTTGTGCCACGTTCCACCTGTGGTTTAATCTGTCCGAACTTCACAATGTCAGCCCAGGAACCGACAACTTAAAACGCGGATAGAAAAGCCCACAAAAACAATTAAATAATGTGGGATAACTACACAAACACCGAAGTTTAAAGCACTGAAATATAAAACATTTTACCTTTCAAATTAGCACGTGAAGCACCACTGCGTCGTGAACGCATAACCTCAAAAGCACACTTCAGTGCACTCTTAGGGGTCTTTCGAGCAGATGCCTTCATGTCGCTCCTCCTACAAGACCTCTTCGGGGTCACACATTCCCCAGACACTTCAATTGCAGAATCACAATCTTTTACTACCTCTTTATCAGGTGACGGCGTGTGGATCTGTGTAATTGAAAAGCGACCCCGCACTGAAGGTGTCTGCATAACTGATCCATCACTTGCCAGCGGTGTTATTTCTGATGAATTTGAGACTCTTTTAGAAGATTTGGGCGTTGCAGGAACTGAGGGTAATGTTGGGGTCTTGGGTGGGGTCTTTTGATTTTTTGGAGATGGAGTTTTATACTTTGTGGAGGAGGACTTCTTTGCAGGAGAAGTCTTTGCTGGTGAGGCCTTAAGATTTTTAGGTGATACATTCTTAGATGGGTGCTCAGGAAGAGTATTGTCAAGCTGGAAACCCTATGGAAAAGAAGGCACATCAGTTTTGCACAACAGAATACAATTAGAAGACTGCCACAAAGTGTTTTAATAGCCATGTCAAGTTTTACCATTAGGCCAATGGTGGACGCTCGTCTTAAAAGAGACTGGGTTTTCTCAGAGATACCCAGGCTGCGTCTTCCAGGGGTTGCCCCTCGACGGAGAGGAGAGTTGGGTGGTAAATGTTTGTCAAACAGTTCAGGGCTCAGTTGACCACCAAAAGACACCCGTTTCCTCTTGGGCACAGGAACGTGCAGATCATCACACTTATGCTTCCTACTGGAGACTCGACCAAGATCTGCATAATGAGATGTATTTCATAAGTATTATTGTACTCGACTGTAAGGAGACATACCTATTCTATTACAAGAAGGGTTTGTCAATACAGGACACCTACATTTGAGTAGCCTTTGAGAAAATGTAGCTGTCTCAATGTGTTTGTGTTGCTAAGATCAGATTTATATTAAGACTTATTCTACAGTCATGTTATTCACTACTTCTTAAAATTCCACTGGATACAAGTGGTCACTTGTTTATTAGAATTCCATAGGGTGCTGCAGTCTTACTTTTGACATCAGAAGCAGGTGTGGTCACAAAGTCATGCACCAAGTCTTGGACTTGAAATTTTTTGACTGCTTTTGCTCGTGGAGATGTCCTGAGAGTCTGCTTGGCTTCAGATTCTTCAGGCTGAGAGACTGGTATTTGGGACTTGCTTGTGATAAGAGTTTTTGGTCCTGAAGACGTCCGAGGAGATGTACGGCTTTTTGGGGTCATTCCTTGACTCTGAGGCTGTGATGCTGCACTGCTTCCTTTTGGGGACTTGGGTGTTTTCTCAGTGCTTGAATGTACAGACAGGATTTGTTCTGCCACCTCATTAGCACTGAACTTTTGTGGGGTCACTTGAGGGTTTTTGTTCTGAGAGACAGGTGTGCTGCTAGCCTCCAACAACATGGGGGCGATGGAGCTTGATGACCGCCTCTTTTTTACAGGAGTATCTTGAACAGCTGGTGTGGCTGCTTGTATGCCCACTGGAGGGCTCTCAACGGGATCTTCTGTTTTGGAGATTTCAGCTGCATCAGAGACACTGCTGTCCACAGCCTTGGCAGTTGAGGATCTACGATTCTTTTTAACAGATTTTGGGGTGGCAGGCTTATCATTCTCAGAGCCTATAAGCTTTTTAGGTGTCCCCTTGTTATCTTGAGGCCTTGGGATAGGGGACTTGGGGTGAGCTGCCGCTTTCCATGGTGATTTGGAGGCCAGATCTTTCTTGACCATATGGTAGAGCTCAGAGAAGGGAGACATGGTACTATCTGTGTTTGGTTTGCACTGTAGACTGTCATCTCCCTTTGTAGACTCCATGCTCTGATCCAGAGATGGCAGATTGGATCCATCTTTCAAACAATTGTCTACAAAAACACATGACATTTACTCATGTTTTAGAATTTCAATACAGGCCTTGAAACAAATCAAAAACTAATAAAAGTTAAAAGTCTTTGTTATAACAGGTGGCTGGACTATTGCCTTGTTTTAACATGTATATATTTTAACATGTTTGTACTGGCATTACTACCATCAGAAAGTGACATGCCCATTAAACAAGATTGTCTCCTTCTGTGCTCAAAATATACAATCTTAAAATAAATACAACATATACAAGGTTTGGGCCCACTCACTGGTTATATTTTTGAAGAGTTTTAATTATTTCTGTTTTCTTTTAATAATTTTGAAAAGCACCGTTTATTAATTTGTGGGCCCAAACTTCTGGTCTGCAGTGAGTGTACATACACACCTTAATAGGCACTAACCTGAGTGTTCTGACTTCTTTTTGTCTGTAGGTCCAGGGGTGCTCCTCACCTGTTGGTCTTGCAATACCTGTGAAACAATGTCATTTTTTAAGATTGGGAAAAACAATAAAAAATTGCTCTAGTACTCTAATGAGTACCTACATGAATTAACTGGTACACACCAAAATAAAAAATAATCCGTTTCAGCCGTTTGGGGCTGCGTTGCTCAGTGAATGGGTTAAATGCAGAGAAAAAAAATTGTGCTGTGGTGTGTTCACATATGACAGAAAGGTCACTTTCACATACGGTGCTCAGTCAAGTTCTTTATATCAGGTTATAGATGATTCACTGCTCTTTTAAAAGACATTACAACTACACTGCAGGCTGAACAACACTGTGCAGAAATATTTATTAACCTTGCAAAAGCTTTTGATGTGGATTAAAAGACAAGATAGCATAGTCACTTGTTGGCTTGTTTTCCTTGTCAATAGCGTAACACTAGCCTGCCATCACTCTTAACCTTTTCAAGTACATTTAGTTGTTCCACAAGTCTCAATACTTGGCCATACTCTTTCCCAAATGTGCTAAGGATTTACCCAATGCTGTTAACATCTCAATTCTTTTATAAGTTGATACAATTCTCCATGCTGCTTTTTTTTTTACAAAATATTTCCATCATGTACAATACATGGTCTCTTTAGATGAGAATAAAGTAACCTACATCTAGCACCTTCTTTGGCCTAATGTTATTCTAATCTGCTGCTCCCAGTGGCATTATTACAAAAATCTTTAAAACAGGATACATTTATTTTGGTATGGCTTTCAACGGCACATTTACAATACCGGCAAAAGTTTTAAGCCAGGCTGTAATTTACAGCCAGGCTGTAATTGTACATTTAAAACAGATCTTAATGTAATGCCTAGTAAAATAAAGGCTATAAACACGCCAAAATTACTATTTATCTGCTGGCAAGTATAAATCTCACCTTGACAGTTTCTCCTTTGTCAGAAGTGGACAATCTTTTTTTCTTGGGAGTTGGTGGAGGTGGATACTCAAACCTGCATGCAAAGAAGAAAATTTATCATAAGAATCTGGTCAGCAATTGCTTTTTCAAATTACTTTCCAAAGTTAAATATAATTTAGGACACCCCCCTCCAAA
The DNA here is from genome assembly GCA_037577145.1 of Brachypetersius gabonensis. Taxonomy (NCBI): domain Eukaryota; kingdom Metazoa; phylum Chordata; class Actinopteri; order Characiformes; family Alestidae; genus Brachypetersius; species Brachypetersius gabonensis. Next base: position 4,838 of record JBBJLR010140611.1, on the reverse strand, counting down.
AAAAGTTATAAAAAAACCTAAAACAAGGCAGCCACATACCTAAAAGAACGATCAATAATTGTGATTAGATCACCGTGTTTCAAACGTTCAGACTGCTGAAGTGTCTCCCCATTGATGCGTGTTGGGTTCACAGAGCTCAAATTTGTCAAAATGAGCTGTAAAACAAAAACAAACAGACCAAAAGAGAAATATTACAACTTACTCACACAATGATGCAGTGTTTTATTAATAAAACGGTGTGTTAACAGACAACTTTATCTTCCACAAGATGTTTTACAACACACAGCCTTGTGTTAGTGGTAAAGAGATGACTTTGATACACATACCATCCCACTGTCTGGAGCAGAAAATGTATTGGAACTCAGATGCTTGATCCATTGGGTTTTTGTCTGTCATTTAACTTAAAAACACTAAATCCGGTTTGTAGATGTGTAATTTCACATTTATATTTGAAATTTCCATCTTTATACCAGGTTGAATCAATGACTAGCTTTTATTAAATTATTTTAATTCCTTCCCTGCACAACATGTAAATTCAAGCACTTTCAATTACTGCCATCTGTTAATATCCAAAAACTTTAAAAGCCTTGGTTCATCCCCCCTCTTCAAACTCAAAAATCCAAAGAGTAAAGAAATGTCAGAAATGTGTCAAACATGCTTTTCCCTAAATAAAAGTGTTGAAAGGTTATTTAATATTGAGGTTGACCTTGCAGCCCTGTAAGTTTTTTCCGCTATGGTCCAAGTTTACCTCTTTGTTTTCATTCAGCTCAATTCTGCAGTGCTCTTTGGACACTTGTGGCATCTGAATGCGGATATCACAGTCCAGCTTCCTAAAAATGAAAAAACAGGTTAATGATCACAAGTTTGAGTGCGCGGTGCAGACCTGACGTTCAATTTTCAAACGATTGTAGCACATGGGCCTATAGGAAACGAGGATTGGCCAGAAAATCTGTAGCTTGTTTGGCGTCAAAGAGACCAGCTCCTCCCAGCTGAGGCACGGTCAGTTGTTAAAGAAAGACTCAGAACAGACGATTTACAATACAACACACGAGCAAGCAAATTTACAGAATCATTTTAGTTTTCCCGTCTGGGTCACTAACCTTCCGAACAGGCAGGAAGCTGTAAGTGGAAACTCTGTCCCATCTGCACCGTTTCTTTTGATTACCACTATCTTGCCGAGGAGAGGCATATTTAACTTACCTGATGGGAGAAACAATATACATATAATTATGAATATTAAACCCACAACTCCAATCATTCCTGCCCAAAAGTCTCATTACTGGTCCCAGGACAGGTCTAAATCATTTTAAGCACGTGTAGATGTCCTTACTATCCTGTAACATACCACAGGCAATATTTACTTAGAGCAGAGACAGACAGGGTTCTATGCAGGGACAAGATGCACTATAAAAAAGAAGTCACTACTACAACCTGGACAAGTATTTACCCTTTGAGTAGTGTTAAGTATTTACACACGTGTCTTCTCTCGGTGAATATTCAGTTGTGTGCTCTACATGAACGAAATTGCTGCAGGTTTGTTAAACTGTGGAATCAATAAATATGGTGACATTTATTTCTATATCTCTCTATTAATATAAACAGTAACATGATCCAATAAAGATTTAAATGCTCCATTCTGCTTCCACAGTAGATAGCATGGGTGGTCTGAACCGAGATAAACACAAATGTTAACAAAATGGCTTGTAATTACCTTAAAATACAATACAATTCCAGTTATAGAAAAACAACATATAAACAGACATTAGTGCTGTAACCTTACGTCTTAACCACACGAGCTGCTACCGTTAGCGCTCGCGACCCCCACTTAAACCACGAACGAATACTTTGTGCTGTCTTTAAAAAAACTTCAAAGCCAAAGTGTACATAGTCTTACCTTAAAACCTGATATAGAAAACGAAGAATTTAATTCGTGTTTAATGCAACATTCGCGAAAAATAACAACTATCCGCCATCAGCCTCGAAACCTAACCGCTACTGTCTGCCGGATCTACCAGCTGCACCGCAGTAAGCGGCAAAGATATCCTGCCGCCACAAAAGCAAAATATTAAATTATTACGAAGGTCCTTACTCCATCGGGATTAAATTGTAGTTTTAGCGCAATCACAAAAACTTTAAATATTAATTATAAGCTTTTTAAACGTCGACGAGATTTACAAAACTATGGGGCACTATATTGTTGATTTGAAACAGCGGAGGGATACACGGCTCATGGCTAACAGACTTTTGAACAGAGTTCGAAATTCCGCGCGAAGCCCGCTGATTGGTGTAAAGCTTTAACATATGCAGAGGTGAAGACCAATAGGAAGAAGAGGGAGGCTCAAATGGTCAACGGTGACATCGGTTGACTTGCATGAAGACAGAACTAGTAATGTTGAGAAGAAACCTCATGAAGTATCGAACCACTTGAGCCAATTGGTTCGAGCAAGGGTTCATTTTTCGAAGCTTCATGTGCACACGAACCCACCTACTGCCCACGTGTATAATCAATTGCAAAAAATGTATGACCAAATAATTTCTCTACATAAATTATCGCATATGTGTGAAGTAAGATATTGTTTGTGTGCATTGTGTGTACATTTTCACAAAATGGTAGTATCTTATGATATGATAAGGCAGATTGTGTAATGATGTTTTTTAATGTTTTCTGTCACTTCAGGAAAATGGCATGGGCTTAAGCAGGCAGAGGACAGTGAAAGTGCTTGTGGAACTAGGAAAAGTGCACTGAATGTGCTTCTGTAACATGTGCTTCTGGACAATGACGCACAGAACAGGGGAGATTTTTTTCATTTTTATTCAGAAATAACAGTTTCTCAACAGTTTTTGTTTTTAAGCGATTCCTTTTTTTTTGACACAACCTCTCCGGCCTTTCACATGGTACAGAAGAAGCCGGTGTACACAAAAACACAAGAGCAATATTATATTAATTGGTGGATCCAATGGATCCAATATCATCCAATACTGAAGGGATCCTTCACTATCATGGAGATGAGGGCTTCACCCAGCTCTTGTTTTCTGGTGGCTGATTAAAAGAGAATAAATGCAGTGTTTGTTACCTGTCTTTATTTGCACAAAAACAGTCAACATGGAAAAGTTGTGATAGTGCATTTGTAATATTGTAATTACTTACCTTGGCTGGGCAAAGTTTCGTCTTTATTCTCATGCAAGGCACGGTAAGCATTAAAACTCTGGTCTGAATGGAGTATTTTAACGGCTTCTCAAGTTTCTTGTGGGGGCAGTCAGGCCTACTGGCTGAGAAGACACTCTAGACAACTGTTTTCAACAGCTGGTCAGGACACCAGCAGTAGTGACCGGCCCCTATGGCCTTCGAGCAGCTGCTCAGTATGTGTTTTTGCGAGGTTTGTGTATGTATGTGTATCTGTCTATCTGTCAATCTATACATTAATCGCAGGGGTTACGTTACAAGAGCACCGGCGTATAATGAAAAATCGCGTTGTTTTTGTTAAAAAAAAAGCCTATTTTTATAGTGTAAACCTTAAATATAAGCTTTAAATATCATTTTATACTCAGTTAAATACATTATGCTTAATGAAAATGTAAAGATAAGGAGAGAGAGAGAGAGACGGCGTGCAGCAGAGGGGTGTATGTGTGAGTGTGTGTGTGTGTGATTGGGAGAGGAGGGAGGTTTATCGTGGTTTCTAGCGGCATGAGTTGTGCTGCAACATGCAAATGAGCCTTACCAATCACAGTGTTTGCCAGTGTGACCAATCACAGCTCCAGATGAGTTACTGGGTGCTTTAAAGGTCTCATGACATATTTCACTTCACTTCATTAATTCATTAATCATTAATACCAGTTCCCCAAGCCTGCCTATGGTCCTGCAGCGACTAGAAATGGCAATAGGTGTAAAGAGTGCTTTGATCAACCTGCTTTGCCGTTGAGAGGACAGTTCAGATGGCCCGATCTGGAGTTTGGCCCCATATGTCATCATACGGGGAAAAGTTACCTCCCCTTTCTCATGCTTTGAGCGCCTGGAGAATCTCCCCCTCCCCTAAAAAATAGCTTGTCAATCGCTGTGTCCGAAACCGCCCACTTACGCACTTTAGTGCGCGATTTTTAGTGCTTTTTAGTGCACTGAAAGAACCCGGATGGTGCACTGAAATCGGCCAGAAAATGCAGTGCAGAACGATGCACACTATGCGCACTAAACGGATAGCATTTTGACCACGTAGCGGAGGGGGCGGGACTTTCAACGTGTTTTCGAGTTGGAGAATGGCAGCAAACAGTGAAATACAAGCCCAAGCAGAGACAGCTGGTTCGTGTAAATGTAAGTAACGTTAATAAAATTATTTTACTGATGTACACTGCGGTAAAACCGGCAGATAGTTTGGCGGCTGGAGAATCGCGAGCAAATGTGAGTGTTCCGTTTAGGACAGCACTGACCCACAGCAGTGTGCACTACGCACTAAATCTGACGCAAGTGCGTAATTTCAGACACACCCTAGGTCTTGCTGAAATTACATCTGGATCAGTTCCAGCTCTCCTTGGCTTAGCTACAAACCTCGGACAAGTAAGTCAACGCTATATAATTTTGTTGCTTTGCTGTATATGATTACCTAGCTTTTTACCCTTTGTTATTTGGATAACCGTGCTGCTGTTAGTGTTATGGCATGCACGATATCTGCCTTTCCCCTCATTGAAATGACAATGAGTGAGCACCTCTGGAAACCTGGGTGATCGGATGAGAATGGGTAAAATTTGAGGAGTCTTACAGCAATGGGGCTATAGGCACTGATCTCAACTGCTTGGCTATCAAGGAAATGTCCCGAATCTCACTACAGACCAATACAACTGTCTTT
>JBBJLR010140602.1:4770-14770 GCA_037577145.1 Brachypetersius gabonensis | reverse complement strand
ATACATGAACTATATCTGTCCTTTAGGTCAGCACACAACTAAACAAGCAAACATTAGACACCTTTTGCCTCTTGGTCCTGTAGGAGGGATCATTATGTGTATGTGTGTGTATGTGTATGTGTGCATGTATGTGTGTTGATTAAAATGTCCACTCAAGCCCAGAATCTCATCAACATCAGCTGTTAAATGTTAGTGTACTCAGCACCATTCTGTAACATCACCCAGTTGTTCCCTCTGATGAAACTGTAATAAATCACCATTGGGGCTGGTGACAGTCACAGTGTTGGCAACACGGACATCTGAATTTACACTACCATTTAAAAGTCAATGCCCACATATCTTTCCTTTGACTAAAAATTATCCTTAGATCACAAAAAAACCCCAATAGAACATTTGTTAAAAGGGAATGGATATTACAGCTAATCAAACTTAATAGATATTGTTAGTCATTGTCATTGAACCGGCTGGACACACACACACGCACGCGCACACACACACAAAAACACACACGCAAACTACAGGTGATCAAAAGAAGTGTTATTGCTTTAACAAAAACACTAGTCAAAAGGTGCTGCTCAGTAATGAGCCTTAGCTTGATAGGTTCATCACCCAGGTAGTGAAATACAGTGTAAGTTGGGGATTCAGATTCAGGAGAGTGACTGGTAGGCCAGCAGCAGCTCAAAATGTTATGTTGTTTATGGTGATGATGTGGAAGTCCATCATCCCTGCATATTAAATCACTTCCCTTTAAAGCAAGTAGAAATTGGGCTGTGGCATTTTCCTTCCTCCTAAAGTTAGTTCTTGATGAATAGGTTGAATAGGCTAATAATTGCAGATATTGTATTCTACACTAACATGCACATTGTAAGTATTGTATGTAATTCCAAAGGAAAAACTCCATGGGCCACACAGTACCTGTTTTTACATGTGCCTGGCCTGTGTTTCATGTGTTCATTGAAACACAGAAGGGTGAATGGGTTAAATGTAGAGAACAATGTCACACTGTGTGCTGGGCTGTGGTGTATTCATGTGTGACAGTAATGGCCACTTTACTTTTTGCGAAAATGATATTTTATGCATGTCCTACATTTGGCTTATTAATTAAATAAAAAATAAATAAATAAATAAGTAGAAAAAATGTCTGCAGTGGGCTGGCACCGCATCCAGAGTGAATCCCTGCCTGGAACCCGTAGACGTTTACGTTTATGGCATTTAGCAGACGCTCTTATCCAGAGCGATGCACATCAGTGCTTAAAGTAGTCCACAACTGTTCTTAAACCTGTAAAGCTATTATTAAATCAACAACAGCTATTTAACCAAGTTACTGCTGGAGATACACACCATAACAAACCCTGTCAATGTGTGAAAAGCAAGTCAGAAATTAAGTAAAAACAGTAAAACAGTTAAGAGGGTAAGTGGCTGAGGGATTTGTAAATATATAAAACATAAGAGATGCGTGGGAGGACTGGCTAGTCGCCAAGATGCTCCTTAAAGAGGTGTGTCTTCGGACGACGCTTAAAGACAGCGAAGGGCTCCGCCGATCTGATTGCATGTCTTCCTCTTCTTTTGAGTAACGGTGGTTCAAGACGAGCTGTGCTTGATTCCCTGAGGGGACGAGAAGTGACGCGCTGCTTGATCAGTGCAGACAAGTAAGGAGGTGCAAGCCCATTCTTAGCCTTGAAAGCAAGTGTTAAGGTTTTGAACTTAATGCGAGCGGCCACAGGGAGCCAATCAAGGTTCTGTAGTACTCAAGCCTGCTTACTAGGTGAAGATTAAGCCAGTAGAACACAACAAGCACAAACCCCAGTAGAACACAACAAGCACAAACCCCAGGACAGGCTCCAGGTGCCCATGAGCCTAGTAAGTATTGAGCAGTTACAGAAAATTAATGAATGAGTGAGAACCAATGTTTCATTGCGGTAGATTGCAAAGTGCCTAAAGATACAAGGTGCCTAGTTAAAAGGTGTTTCAACCAATTAGGATTCAGCACCAACACTATACTGATCTCCGCCTGATCATCTGGAATCATCTGCATCTGTTTCTTCACTGGTTCAGCCTGGAGAACTGTTCCAAAAAACTCCTTTAAAAATATAAAAAGAAATGGGGGGTGGATCCAGCACAGTGCTGTACATGCTCAGGGTTTAACATTTACAAGAGGATATACAAAAAATGGTAGAACATAACATACAGTAAACAACATATTTCTGTGACCCATCTCTGATGGACCATGTCTTCTAATGAACACTCTCAGAGGAAATAGCATACACATACACCCTTTTACGTTTCTCAGACATTGGGATTGTATGAATGTAATGTTTTTATGAATAAAATTTCGGTAACGTCAGTGCAGACAAAATTGTGCGCCCCCCCAGTGACCTCTCACGCCCCCCTCAGGGGGGCCCGGACCCCAGGTTGGGAACCACTGTCCTAAACCATGCAAAGATGAAAACACAGAAGTTACCAATCCAACCTCAGCCTTATTAGATGGTCCGGAACGTTGGGGACCACTTTTCACTTTAAATACCTCTCAATCTGCAGTAAGATGACCCACTTTATGGCGGTAAAACAAGCACGATTCTCCCAAGAAACTGATACAGGCCCTCGACTGGCAGTTCTCCCACTAGAACTTCTCCGGTTGCCAGCAGAGGAGTCATGTACAGCTGTACAAAAACCAGGCTTATGCATCAGGGAAAATTATTCTGCTAACACTGCCGCTTTACTAACTTCCTGCTCATACAAATAAATTATGATTCAGTCGGGCAGACATTTTTTTAACACTTCCAACAACATAAGCTCCTAAAGAGGACGGAAATCTGTGAAGTGACTTGCTACTACCCACTTATCAAATAGTGTGCTCTTTTCCCTAACGAATTCCAATGTCTGGGATAACAGTTTCATACCACCTCATAGTCATTAGCATCCTTTCTTGATAGTGCAGCACATACTTATTGAGCTTTCCCTGTAAGTTTACGCTGACATATTAAAGACCACATTAGAAATTTTACCAGTACCCTCTCTTTCTAGGCGGCCAGACCCCTTGGCAGAAGATCACAATAAACATATATTTTAAGTCTTTTATAAAAGTTACGTTTTTTATCCCCCCCCCAAGAACTTTTCCACTGATTATCTGTACAACTGTCTAGTTTCAGCAAATATGACAAAAAATTTGTTTTTATGGGTTACCTTCTACAGGTTTACTCTAGTGTATATTTCAGGAACTGCTTTAATAAACATAATCTGTATGTTTTGCAAAATTTCTTCACAAACAAATATTTCCTGAAAACCACAGCATGCCAGCAATAACTGTGAGGATTGACATGTATTAAAGTTTGCCAATAAGTCATCTGAAAGCTCACAGAGGATAAGCCTAAGGCAGCCAAGGTTTCTCCAGGTTTCGCACTCCTACACACACTAAACGGGCAAGCTTCAAAGATAATTCAGACTCTAAACACCAAGAGAGAAAGCTACAAATAAATAGAAATTCATTTTTCTTGCTTCACAAAAGGGCACTTGAGAAGGCCCTGGTGTGCTGCAGAAAGCTTTGAGTGCTATACAGTACTACCTATTCAAACTCCCACAAAAGCTAATTAATCACATTCTTATCCCTGTCTTCTTGAAGACTCCCCTGTCCTGGGTCGACTCCCTTATATCTCTCACTGAGTTTATTAAAGAGAACATTCACGTTCTGATGCCTTAATCTTTCTAAATACCTGAGGTCCAGAGCTTTAGGCCATTTGAACACTTCTCTACAGTGGCCTGGCTCTTGACACTGGCATCTCCACAGCTTCTGGCCCAACTAACTGCTGACATTTTAGGGGTGGTTGCATTTAATCATTTGCATGCAGTTATTTTTACTCTGTTGTATGTATTTATATATACAGTTACAAAGTTTTTGGATATTTTTTTATTTTTAAAGTATATTTGTAAGGAAAAGCACATTCAGCTTCTTACATTTTAGACAACTTTTAGTTAGTACACAGAAGCAGGAATGCTGGAAGAACACAAACAGCTGTAATCCAAAATGAAGTGTAAACAGTTTTTTGACAAAACAAGTGTGTAGGGAACATAAAAGGAGGACAGTCCTTTTGTTCAAACTCTGAAGCTCTTGCACTAGCTCCGGACTTGGGACTGAGGGTAATGCTCAGTCTAGGATGTGAAGATGTTGCTCCATAGTAAGGGCGAATCTGATGCGTTTTACTCTTAACCAGGAGTCATGAGGAAAGCATGAAGCCTAGCTGTTCTACGCTAGAAGTTCAAAGGGAAGAGAAGAGAGCACAATCAAAGTCCACTGGTCAAGACCTGCAAGGGAAAGAGGTCAGTACAAGAGTGAGAGCAAGATTCCAGAGAAGACTTCTCCACAGAACAGATGGACAGCACAGACAAGTGTGTGTATGAGGGAGACCAGCTGGTACATGTATCGGGAGGAAGACACACAGACTAAGGAGAAAACACGACTAATCTAATTAATCTAACTAATCTAACCGGATGCTTAACGCAAACTGATTAACACAAAGGGAGAGGAATCAGAGCAGAGCGTGGAGGCTCACTCTGTGCAGGTGGGTTGCTAGACACCGCGTCCAAACATAAACAAACCAGCACGAGGATGGGAACGGACACTTCCCTCTCAGTAGACTGGTGAGTGGGATCTTTAAATGTGGGGCAGAGGTGGCGCAAACATGACAATTACATTTCATATTGCGTTAGAATGCTTTGTAAATGGTCACGACAACAAAATATAGACCTATTCCAATGCTGAGAGATTCTAAAAGAAAGTGACAATCTGGTCATACATGAACACACCACTGCACACAGTGTGAACAGCATGAAATACTTCCTCTGCATTTAACCCATTCACCAAGTGAAGCAGGGGGCAGCTACAAACACAGCGCCTGGGGAGCAGTGTGTGGGGACGGTACCTTGCTCAGGGTACCTCAGAGGTGCCTAGTGCCTTGGGAATCGAACCTGGACTTCCTGATCACGGGGGGAATGCCTTAACCACTAGGCCACCAGCTGCCCAGATTCTGGGTGTACTATTAAATTCCACCAAAGTTCAGATGTTCAGAGTTATGTTGCCATGGCCCCCTTTGTCTGACAAGTTTTTCTCACCCACATGGGCTGCTGAACTAGTCTGTTGTAAATTATGTCCTTGTTTAACAATGTGGCATTCAGGATCATCTTATAGGAACATGACTACAATAATGTGTAATATCTCCAATGCCTCCATAATGTGCATGTACAGTTTTTGCTAGTTATATATTGCATAAAGTTGGTATAATTAGCATATAATAATCATATGCTAAGCATTTTTGAAGAAACAGTGGTATCTGACTGACACTGATCATTATATCTAGCCCACAGTGTGGCCTGTCTGACTTCACACTGAAAATATTGAAACAGTTACTTGATTGGTGCCTGCGGTTTAATAAAAAACTGCATGCAAGTCTATTGCAAATCTAATATTACTCATAATTCAAAAAGTTGACGTGACTGAAAAAAACTGATCTGAAATCAGCATGAAATACCGGTTTAGAAAAGTGTAATGTTTCTGAAGATTACATTTTTTTTTGGTGACCTGTGTAATTAATAATTTATTTCATGTGCACAATTGTGTGAATCCTGTTTTTCACACTCTGGCATGTTGACCACTACTCGGGTTCTGTAGCAAGTTGTATCTGGTGTTAGTATGAAAGAAAATGCCATTGGCTAAGAAGATTTCATGCATCAAGCAGTGGCCATGGTGAAGGACAACATCATCAAGCAATATGATGTGAAATAAGCTACAAATCCCTGCAATGTTCCTAAAACTTCATGTAAGGACAATTGGTTCAGAGGAAAGTTCATGAAACTTCAATTAAAGACCCCTCACTGACTGATAACAAAGGTAAGAGAACACAGAACATTACAGGCTTGTTGGGTCTTAACTTTTCAGAAAAGCCCAAGACAATTTGTCTTGATTTGTTTTCCTCTGAGGTACCCTGAGCAAGGTATAATTCTATGTCATCTACAGCAGAAATTTGCATCCCTGATCTTACCGCATACATTATGGTCCTTTGCTGTAATGGCTGTTTTATGTTAAAACAAACAAAACCGTTCGCAGGTATTTGACATAATGGTAAAAAAGAAACAATGTGTCAATCTCAGTTTGATACACAGTTAAATTCCAGTTGCGTGATGCACCATCAGCATCCCATCAAGCCCCAAAGTTTGTATACATGTCCCAGATTAGAAGAAAAAGGCCTCATTCGGGTTTTCAACTGACACCATGAATGACATTTCTGGGGCGCTATCAGTGAATGAGAGTGCGTCTCGGTCCAGTGAAATGAAATCGTCTTTCCTAATCTGTCTGAGGTTTAGTAAAGCCTTGATTGTGGATTACCAAGTTGTAGCGGATGCTGATTTGTTTGACTTTTATATTAAATCTTACCGTGCTGGCAGAAGGTGCGCCGTCAAAAAACTGCAGAACTGCAGATTATCTTTAGGGAAAGATAAATAAAAAAAACTGTGCTGGAATATCTGTATGCATGCTTTTGTGAATCTAAAAATATAGCATATTCCTGGTTTATCAAACCGTATCAAATTGCTTTAGATCACAGTTCATTGTTGTGGCCTAATGTCCTTCAAATATGAAAAACACACAAACACACACACACACAGACACAAACATAATTTCTGCAGTTCTTCTGCTCTCTGGGATAATCCCACACTAGACAAATAGCGATGTATAGCATATTATTGGTAATTTATTAGTAAGCATCTGACTGATAGATTAATATTAGGAAATAACTGGTTAACCTAAGATCAGTCAGGCCATTGTTGGTTATCTTATGATTGGTTAATTGCCAATCCTATAATTACAGTTACAGTTGGAGCATTGGGGAGACACTCATATAGAGTCCACATGTGTTCTTGCAAAGTTGTACTCAAATAAACATCTGCTTTTAGTCAAGTTACTACCAGCTAAGTTGCACATGTTAGCAAACCCTGTGAATTTTCATCCTTAGCTTCATTAATCTGTGAGAGGTTTGCCTATGATTGGTTAGTCTTTGCTTGATGCTGTGGGTAGACTCTCATTGGTTGGCTTATGATTGCTTAACCTTTAATTGAGAAGCCCAATAAGGTTAGCTTGTGATTAGTTAACTTATGATTGGTTATGACTATTAATGGTTAGCCTGCAGTTAGGTTATCTGTGATTGCTTATGTAGGAATTAGTTTTGAAATAAAATGTATCAGTTCTCCACAAATTATGTAAGGGGAAGTTTTAGCTCAATTTATTTATTCTCCACCAGAATCAGTTTTGGCTGATTCATCTCTATATTCATTAATTGATTAATTAATAGTCAATAAATTATTGATTCATTATTAATTAATTAGGGGTCTTGTCTCAAGCAGGATTTATTAAGTATCAGCATGGACTACTCGTCCCATGAGCTAGTTCAGATGGAATAGATTAATTAACCCTTAATTGCTCGGTTAAAAAGAGTTTAACTTGAATCAAGGGAATTCGTGATCAATTTAATTATTATTATTAATTGTAAACACCAAACACCAAAACATCCAAAATGAACATAAAATTAATATAGTTTTAATTAATTAATCTATTTATGTATTGGAAACTCCATTTTATCCTGAATGTTTATTTACTAGTACTTTGGGTTTACAGATCGCAGAAAAACTATTTCTGTTCTTTCCTCCAATCTATATACTTTTTGCCACCTTATTCTAAAGGAATTCTCTGGATGTGACCTGTTCAGTTGCATTATGTGGTGCTTTTCTGAAGAGTGTGTAACTAAATGCAAAGCAATCCCAAAACGTGTTCAGTTTCAATATCTGTGACACCTTACAGGCCTCCCTGTCTGGAGTGGCAAACTGTTTATGAAAGCCTGGTGCTGTTGTAACGTATTACCCTGCACAGATAGCATGAGCTGCCCTCAGAATTTGAGCAATAAGGTGTGCATTCTGGGTGCCATCTCATACACCAGAATCCAGATAGCTTATCATTGTTGTGGTATACAAGCTTGCCCGAAGGAAAAAATAAACACCTCTCCAGGCTTCTCTCTCAGAAAAACAGACCTTGGAGAAACACTAATGCTTGTAGTGCTTTGTGTCCATCTGCTACATTAGTCATACATCAACAAGACTCTGTTTTAGTTGTGGAGGTTGAACACATTCACTCCTCCATTTACACCCCACTATTCGAGCAAGAATGTTATTGCTTTAGAAGGAGAGTCAATTGAACTTCCTGACTCAGCTAATGGGACTCTTGACTGAGGGAAAAGTTGTAAAGATAGGAAGCATAAAAGCAGGACTAGAGGACTCACACTACCCTTCATTTACTGTTGATTTTGCCTTGGTGAAGTAAAGAAAAAAACTGCATCATTTCAACATAAATCAGGTCTGTCTTAATAGTTAATATTTGTACCTTAGTGGTGTTCTGTCTATGGGTATGTAAGGCTTATGGTGGGGAGGAGAACACAGAAGAACCAGTCGTGAAAGACAGCAAAGACAAAGGAGGTTACTAAATATATATATACAAATATATATACAGATATACAACAGATATACAACACCAAAGAAAAGAAATAAACAAAAAGGTCCCTAATCCTGCGTCCCTATTCCCACTATCTAACAACAAAACTTACAAGGGTGGTGTCAGTCTTCTCCACTAGTATCCGATAGGGTTCAGTCCTAGTACCACTTCTCCTTTCTCTGTATACTGGTTCTCTTGGGTATGTAATAGCCTCACATGGTTTTTCATATTACTTCTATGCTGATGATACACAACTTATTCTCTCATTCCCTTCCAACGATAACCAGGCCTCAACCTACACCTCCGACTGTTTGGCTGACATTTCCTCTTAGATGGTAGCCCACCACCCCAAGCTAAACCCCAGCAAGGCCAAGCTCCTCTTCATCAAAGGGAGTCCTTCACCAAGCCACGATCTCATCATTTGCGCAGGAAACTTGGTTATTATCCCTTCTAAGAAGGTAAGAAATCTTGGTGTCATGCTAGATAAGATCTCTTTCTTGCCGCAGGTTGACCAGATCTCTAGAACATGCAGATATCTTCTCTACAACATCAGAAGAATCTGACCCTTCCTCACCACATGAAGACACCAAGTGTCACTTCATGTCCTCTCAGGGCTTCAAGCACAGCTCGTCTCGAGCCTCAGCTGCTCAAAAGAAGAGGGAAACATGCGTCAAGACTCTTCTCAGTTTTGGGACCCCAGTGGTGAAATGAACTCCCTCTTCCGATCAGATCTGTGGAGTCCTTCGCTGTCTTCAGAAAGTGGACAGTACAAAGTTAAGAGCAGCAAAAATTAAGAAAACAATAGAATAGAATAAAATATTATCTCAACAGTAGAGAAAAAAATACACTATACACTTTCTAGAAATATAAATATGGACATCTATCTTCTAAAATATCTACATATATCTGTATGTAAAAAATATGTAAACTAAATGTAGACATAGGCAAGCTGTATGCATGTACACAATGACATGTATATATACATGTATATATATAGCTGCAGAAGATTCCATATAGCAGAATATCAAGACAACCATTCAGAGCGATGAAAACAAATCCCGAATGACTGTTTGCTATGACAGGAAATCAGAAGCGCTGTGTAGTGCAAAGGATTAATCAATCTGGTCACATTCAGTTGCATACAACACATTGCTTTCAGGCTGTCCCATAGCTGTGATAGTATATTCATAAGTTTCTTGTTTCCATCACTAGCAGAAACCTCAAATAACACTCTTTTTTTTTTCTTGATCTCCGTGCACTGACTTGAACCACAGCTGAGAGACAGAGAAATCTTATTTTTGGTGTGTACCAATTGATTTGTGTAGTACTAGAGCAAACAAATTAAGGTCAACCCCTGTTTATTAGTCCTACAAGGGGAAGATTTGCTTTGTCATAGCAGAAAGTGGACAGTACAAAGTTAAGAGCAGCAAAAATTAAGAAAACAATAGAATAGAATAAAATATTATCTCAACA
>JBBJLR010140562.1:0-16345 GCA_037577145.1 Brachypetersius gabonensis | reverse complement strand
TGCTGTAGGTAGCAGGCGGGCATTAGGACCCAGGCGAAGCTACATGGCGCTGCTTGTTAGCGAGTAGCAACTGGAGCTCTCTTGTTCTCGGTAGCGCCATTTGTACTCAGTTTAACAGAACGATACTATGGGTGTCCATAACTGTTCACTGCTTAACCTTTCTTGTTTCCTTAAGCGAAAGGAAAGATTTGGTGAAAAGTTTTTAGCCCTCTATACATGCTAATTCATTCCTACAGGGCTTAGGGCTAAGGCTAAGCCCCCCTTGTCTTTCCTTCCTAGTGACGTATATATCCGCGCTAAAATATCAAATCATATCATATTTTTTTTAACGCCCGATAAGAGTCTCACATTAACGCAGCACGTTAATGCCGATTACGGCCCACCACTAATTTTAACACACTCATGGAACAGAGAATTTGTAATTAAATTCAAGTAAACTTGTTCCGTAAACACATCCAGCTCCTATGATGAACTGCACATTCTTTGTTTTCAGTTTGTGTGTCTTTGTCAACTCAGACCTTCATGACGACTTATTTTATTTTTCTATCTATGCAGAATCATTAAAAAGCAGAAATGTTAACTGTATTTTTAAGTTAAACAGCGCAATTTATATTCAAAAGTAATCTGTACACATCTACAGGCAGCACTGGGGTCAGTTGTTGCTGCTAAAACACTTAAATGCAGTGACAAAGCTCATATATAGACAGGTTTTGCTTTTTTTTTTCTCTTTTATTAACAGTTCACATCAGTCCAAGTTGAAGTGCAGAAGGGTGAGCTCATTCTTGAACGATGAGGTGAGAGAATATTGCCTACTGCTGAACACACTCTCAGTGGGGACGCTAGTACCTATAGGCTAGTCGTTTAGCATCTTTAGAGTATCCAAAATATTCCCATATTCTCCTTCTGCCATGTTT
This sequence comes from Brachypetersius gabonensis, assembly GCA_037577145.1. Taxonomy (NCBI): domain Eukaryota; kingdom Metazoa; phylum Chordata; class Actinopteri; order Characiformes; family Alestidae; genus Brachypetersius; species Brachypetersius gabonensis. Next base: position 15,431 of record JBBJLR010140562.1, on the reverse strand, counting down.
TGTTGTCTTCTGTGCGAGTGGCGCTATTATGTCTTTGGTTCCAGCCGATTGCTTTTAAAGCTCAACTGAAAGTGATGGAAAGGAAAGGTTCTATAATCGTTTCCGTATTGGCCGACAGTACAGGTCCAGTCTGATCTTTGTGCTCCATGTTCCCCGCCCACCAACTGGTAGGAGACTATGCCCACTGACTACTTACAGGCCTGCCCTCCAACTGATCACAGACCCAGCCCACCAACTGCTCAAGCTTTAACGTCTCAGTGAAATGATGTTGGTGATCTTCAAGCTGGAGACTGAAGAGAGAGCTCAGTGATGAAGAGAGAGTGGTGTTCATGAATGTAGCTCATCCACCAGAACGTCCTACAGGGGTGTGGCTCATTTAATTTTTCTAACCTCCAGAAGCAGCTGGTAAGAAAAAAAGGGAGGACGGTCCAAGACAAGGACACTGCATGTTTCAATGCATTTATAATTATCATAAATGTTACTTGATTGAGTTTTATTACAATTTTGAACACAGAATTGCTCATTTTCTGCCTTTCACTCTGTTACATATTTGATTTCTGCAATCCCGCAGTATCAACTACAGCACATGCATTTCAGCGGGTGGGGTTCCTCGCTTAGAGGCTCCGCCTCCTTCCAAAGACTTTGTGAGGCTGATAAAGCGGCCCACTGCGTTTGATCTAAATGGCGGCCCATGTAATTGGCATCTTCAATAATTTATCAGCCTCCTCCTCTCCTCCTCGCCCGTTTACCCTTCATGCCTATCTGCCGGTGAAACCCGCAGATCATTTCATTCCATTAAAGCTCTGTATAAAGGCATTTACGGAGCTCTTTGCATCAATACTAAACTATTTAACATGCAACTTGAGTGATTCCCCATTACATCCACCAGTTGTACGTAGTGTGTATGTAGTGTGAGTCACTAAATACTGAAGGATGAATTCTCACCCTTTTACGGCTATTGCATCACCTTAAAGCGTTTAGTTTTTTTTTATCGCACAGTGAAAAAGGTTTCCAAAACAGGTCCAGTCTGATCTTTCCCAGAGATTTAAGACAGACCGCCTTGTATTTCCATTTTCACTCCTTTTTTTTTACGTTTTACCTCATTTTGGCTTGGCTCAAAACACTTCACTGCATTTCTGTCTTGCAACGACACCTTATTGTCTGAATTTAGTTTCAATATGTTGTAATTGTCATGTTTGTTTTTCTCTTTTAATTTTTTTTTTTTTGCATTTTCTTTTATTGTTAAATAATTGTCTGACAGGTGTCATTTAAATATACCCATCATGCTTAATGTGGAAAAGTCAGCCAGGTTTCATCATGAGCTGATCAATAGAAATGAGTAAAATGTTATACTTACTTTGAACAAACCTTTGTTGCAACTAATCAGTTAAGGATGTCTTTTCATTCTCATGTAAAGTTGTTTTTTGGAGATGCAAGGGTTTTGCTTGCAAAACCTAGTTCAGTTCAAGCTTACACTTGCATTTACAGCATTTGACAGATGCTCTTCTCCAGAGCGACTTAAACCTAGACTTACATCTAGAACTGCTAGTAACATTTTCTGGTAGAAGATTGCACCAGGGATGCCGTGTCAGATCATACAGAGAAGAAATGAAAGGTTTGTGTTAGTTAAATTTTACATGAACATGTTGATGTTCTCCTTGGTGCTCAGTGAAAAGGAGGGTCTTCAGTTGTTGGTTGGAGACAGTGAGTATCTCAGCAGTTTGACAGTCGTTCCACCACTTTGGTGATAAAACCAAGAAGAGATGTGATGCAGGTCTTGGACCTTTGAGAAGGGGTTGTAGGGGAGATTGTGCTTCTTGTGTGTGAGTGATGGCAGCATTTCTAAAAGTGATGTCAAGATAAGGCTTGGAGATGTGTCACCTGTGATGTACGGGAGCTCAGGTTTGCTGGGATTCAGCTTCAGGTGATGTGCTGTCATCCAGGAGAAATGTCATTCTGACAAACAGAGATCAAGGTTGAGATCAGAGAGTCATTGGGCGAAAAAGAGAGCATGACCTGAGTGTCATCAGCATAATAGTGGTAGGAGAAACCATGTGAAGATATAATTTCGCCAAAAGAGTAAGGAAAGGAGAAGAGGGCCAGGCACTGAACCCTGAGGAACACCAGTGGTCAGACTTTGTAAGGTAAATATTGACCCTTTCCAAAACACTTCATAACATTCATCCCTCAAGGTAGGATTGGAATATTTTGCCATGCAGAACCAGTGATTCAGAATTTGATGAAGTGAAGTTTTTGATAGTTTACAGTGTCAATAGCATGTCTAGAAGAATTAGAATCAAAGTGAGTTTTGCTGTTTTGGCTGTTTGAAGATGTTCAGTAACAGCTGGAAGAGTTTCTGTTGAATGTGCTGGTTGAATCCAGATTAGCAGGCCATGAAGTCTATTTTGCAATTGAAATGGGTTGAGTTGGTTAGATACAGTATGCTTTGAGGTGGAAGATGAGTAGAGATACAGCTCTGTAAATAGCAGGTAGTCAGCAGGTTGAGAGTAGGTAAGAGAGGTGATGAATTCAGGGAAGGACCCATCTGAACTTGTCAGCATTTTCTTTGAGAGAAGAAGAAGAAAGAGAAGGAGTAGGAGGTTTGATACGTGAAGAAAATGTGTCAGAGTTTGCGAGGGTTGGATGCAGATTCGTCTAACTTGGCTTTGAAGAAGGAAGACTTGGCAGCAGATATCTCAGTAGTAAACCTGGGTAGAAGAGAACGGTATGAGAGGATTTTGTTTACAGGGGACACAAACAAGGAGCAGCTGAGAACAATCAGAGGGCGGAGTTACAGGCAAGACGCAGGTGATGGGTGTGGCATGGGGGTGTGGAAAAGGTGGGGCAAAAAAAAAGAAGCAAATTGTCAGGAGGAAATGAGCAAAGTTCATACCATGTTACAATACTCTACATTTATATTTACAGTTTTATTACATTATTGAACATGTAAAGTGCAGAAGGAAAGGGTTTTTTGCCTTTTTAAATTATTGTTACATATTTAGGTTCTGCAAGCCCTCTGCGGTGTGTATTAGCTACAGAATTAGCTACACCAGTGTGGGGTGCCTTGTCCTGAGGCTCCACCTTCTTCCAAAGACCATGCGAGGCTGAAAAAGCAACCCGCTGCGTTCGATCTAAATGGCAGATTATTTAATTGGCATCTTCAATAATTCATCAGCCTCCTCCTCTGCTCCTCGTCCGTTTACCCAGCCTGGCTGTCTGCTAGGGAAGCCCACTGATCATTTCTCCCCATTAAAGCTCTGTAAAAAGACGGCCTGCGTATACGGAGCTCAATATTAAACCATTTAACTTTCAATCTGAGAGACTCCCCATCATATCCACCAGCTGTATGGACACACGTTTAGTGCAGGTCACTCATTACTGAGGTTCAGCATGCATTCACACCTTTTAAAGCTGTTGCTCCACCTTAAAGTGATAATTCAGTTAAAAACGCCGATGTCAATCATGGTCTTTTTTATAAATGTGACAACAGCTGATTTGAAGGCCGTTGGGACATGGCCTGTTTCCAGGGTGCCGTTTATTATATGCGCAATATAGTAGTAGTTGACGGTGGTTGGACGGCATGTTGGATGGAGGAGGTCTGGAGAGAGAATGCAAATGACAAAAGACGATCTGAGACATCGAGAGGAGGAGCCAAAATAATGAGTGCTGGAGTAGCTCTGGTGAAAACAAGGTCAAGGATGTTAGGTTTTATGGGTCGGAGGAGACTTGTTGAGGTACAGACCAAAAGAAGACATTTACGTTTACAGCATTTAGCAGACGCTCTTATCCAGAGCGATGTACATCATTGCTCAAAGTCCACAACTGTTCTTAAAACCTGTGAAGCTATACTTAAATCAGCAACAGTTTTTAACCAAGTTACTGCTAGTTACACACCTTAACGAACCCTGTCAAAGAGAAAAACAAGTCAGAGGTTCATACACAACTAAGGAAAAACAGTTAAGAGGGTGAGTGGCTGAGGGATTTGTGAAATATATAGGAAAAGATGTAATAAGAGAGAAGCGAGAGGACTGGTTAGTCACCAATGACAGAACCTCTAGGGTGTCGTCGGTATGTAGCTTGTCGATTAAGAAGTTGTCAACAAGAAGAATGAAGAGTGGGGTGCCATCATCTGGAGGTGGGCTGAAGGTTGCTACTGCCAGCAGCAATGGTGTTGGGGTCTGATGGGTGATGCAATGGAATTCAAAAGATAAAATATTGGGGTGTGAACAGAAGAGGCAGAGGTGTTCGCAAGCCATTTTTACCGAGTCCAAGTCAAGTCTAGAGTCTTTAAATGGCGATGTTTACAAACGGCGACTCTAAATGTGGGATTTTTGAGCTCTAAATGTTGAGCTCTAAATGTCTCAGACTCAAATCCCCATCTCTGTTTAGCGACACCATTTGTGGAAGAGAAGCAGACCTGTGCCCCTTAAGGTCCGAGGATGGGAAAGCAAAAGCAGAGACGAGAGCTGCTGGTGTTGCCAAACTCTCCAGTGTAATCCAAGTTTCAAGCAAAAGGCAAGAAGTGGAATGAATGAATGAATGAAATCTCCCTTTCGTGCTTAAGATTGAGAGTTCCATAGTCCACCAGGAAAAAAATGCAAAAGGTGGGATGTGTGAACAGCTATTGATGAAAAGCACATGTTGATAAAACAAAACAAGGTGCTTTAAATCTCCTGTTGTTTCATGTTCTATCTCCTTTTCATATTTCACATATGTGTCGTCGTCCTCTCCCCAGTGTCCCCAATCCCCCAGTAATGCCACCAAGAAAACACTGAGAGCAACATTCGCAGTCAGAACAGATTACTTTTGCTTTGAGGGACTTTTTTCCTCCCCGGCACGACCAACAGCAGGACCACAGAGATTCAAAACCTAATAAAAAATTAATCACAAAAAAGTACAGAGGTGCTCCCTCACTGATCAATATTTCATCAGCCGTGCCAGGAACAATACCTGCCCCCCATCAGAGAGAGGAGGAGAGGTAGAGACGGGTAGAGAGAGGAAGAAAGACCGAGAGAGAGAGATGGGTAAGGAAGAAAGAAGAATAGAAGAAGAGAGGGAAAAGAGGTAGAAAAGGTGGGAAAGAGAAATGGAAAGAGATGTTAAACTGTAGAGACAGAAGTAGATTAAGGTAAAAGGAGAGAGAGATGTAAAGAGAGAGAATGAGAAAAATAGAGAGACACTATTAGCAGTAAGCGAGCTCTGATGAGCAGATGGTGAAGGAGTAAACAGTTTAATGGCTGCGATCTCAGTGGACACACTCAACACTTAGTCCACCTCCCCACACACACCCACACACACACAGGCGAATCTTTATGACAGTGTGAGCTTGCTGCTGGTGTATCGATCAGATACAGCTGTGTTCAGGTGTGAGACATCATTATTGACTCTTACTGAACTGTATTAACCTCGTTTCTGCACACACAAACACGATAAAGACCCACCTCTGTACGGAACTCTGAGAAAACTCGTCCTCCTGCTGGGGTTCAGATGATTGTGAAGGTGCAGCAGTTTGGAGCTGAATCAGCTTCAGGAGGATCAGATTTCCCTCCATGTGGGTTTTGTCTGTAAAGCGTCTCACAGCACGTCTCGTTTGACGGAGTGTACGCATCTTGACTATTTAGTGTGTGTGTGTGTGTGTTTGTGTGTGTTCGGTTCTGGACTATTTGGGGGGGGGTGTTCGGTTCTGGACTATTTGGGGGGTGTGTGTGTGTGTTCGGTTCTGGACTATTTGGTGTGTGTGTGTTTACACTAAAGGACTACATTTATATTTTTTGAGTTGGTGCTCAGTGGAGTGATAGTTATTGTGAAAAGGCTGAAGCTTCTCGACCAGTGAAAGTGACGTTAGAACTGTTGTATTAAATCCTCGACAGGCCATATTTACATAGAGCAGGGCTCGCAAAAACGCTAGCCCGATGTCCCGGGGCTATTGTGTTCTCCAGTCGGGCTACCAAAATCTATCTCAGTCCTGCCCTCGGGCTATCATAGGAAGGAAAAATGTATGTCAATTCTTTTGGATTCTTTCGCAAATGTAGCTGGGTAATTAATTCATTTTCGGTCATCGATGAGCCACTGTCTATGTGAAATATTGAAATCGTGTTTGAATTCGCACGTTTTTTTTACTTTAGAGGATGACACCGGAGTAAATTTTTAAACCTCTCCCGTCCCAGTCCCACAAAAACAAAAATCCCATCTCATCCCAATCCCATTAAAAACTGGGGAAAATCCCGTCCCGTCCCAGTCCCAGAAGAATGACTCCCATTCCCTCCCACTCCCGTGTTGTTGTTTTTTTTGGCTGGAATCGGTCAGTTACAGTATAAAAAAAAAAAAAGAGGTCAGATCACAGCATGCCCAGCTTAGTTGAATAAAAATCCAATGTGTAATTTATTTTATTGAAAGTCATCTTAACAATGCACAGTGTGTTTCATGTTGAATTTTATAATCGGTTGTCTACAAGTCTTGCAGTGTACTGTGTTTTCACGCCATCGTTCTCAATGTGTAAAAATTATTTCAGACCGCCCAGAAATATCCGTAAGGACAAGTAACGTATTATTTTCAGACAGTCATTGCAGCGTAGCTTTCACGTCTGCCTCCATTTTGGTTATTATATAGAGAAGCCGCTTCTTCTCTTGCATGATTGGTGGTTGGGACTATTGCCACCTACTGTTCCGGGTGTGTGGAGCACGCCATTCACTTCACTGGCTACACACAGCAAACAGGAGGAGAGCATAAAGAGACAGGACAACTAGTACTGAGTTCAAAATTTGTTTAAAAGGTATATTTCTGTGTAAAGTTATCATAGTGTTATTACGATTCCCGGGTCCCGCCCACTCCCGCTTACATTTTTTTCAGTCCTGTCCCAATCACGTTATTAACAGTGATATTGTTTCTGTTCAGTTAGAACCAAATATTTGAGTTGATGATTGCAATTTTATACAGTTGTTGTAATTTGTGTTTATCAATTTTTTGATTGATGTTTTGTTTCCTTTACAATATTATACATTAAAAGTAATCTCTTTTATATTCGGGCTACTCAAATTTTTTTTGGGCTACCAAAAAATTAAGAGTGCATGCCCGAAGGGCTACTATGGATTTTTTAATTTTACGAGCCCTGTAGAGGCACATAGTATCTATGTTTATCATAAACAGATCATTTCTAGAATTTCCAATTTTTATTTAATGAATAAAGTGTAATAACTGATGATAAAAAATATTGTTAAAGGAGACTGCAAAACTCACTTTAGTTATAAAAGATCTATGGGTTATAAAAGATCTATGTTCATGAAGTTCTTTACACAAAATCACTCTCACATAAAGAGATTCACCAGCTTCATTCTCTACAGTTTCAGTCCCTTTCAGAATGAGCTGTTTCAGGGCTCTGTCCCTTTTATGCAGGTCCTGCTGCCCTCTGCTTTTATGCCCTCTGCTGCTGGTCATGCCCCACCCATCCCATGCCCCACCCACCCCTTACGCTGCTCGTAACAAAATGAACAAGTTAGCTCATACTTAACTGTGATAGAAACAAAAGTCATTATTTGAGAGTTCTTCCATCTCCCTCATCTGCTGACTCATCCCAGACAGCAGGTCCAGATCCTTCATGGTGCTGAAGATCGCTCCTTATTCCAAAATACTCCTTAAATACTGAAGGTGGAGCTTTTAAAGATGGGATGAACCCGAGTGTTTCTGGGACACGGCCATGGAAAATGAACTGAAAGCTGCAGTTCTCTGGTTTTCTCTGTCTGGGAGAAAGTGCAGGATTTGTGCTGATCTTTGCAGCAACAACACAACACTTCATGAGTGACTCGCCTCTGCCTGTAGACACAGCGCTCGGCTTCTCCGTGCTCTAACACCAGCAGACAACATGGAGGATCTTCAGCTAATCTAGTGGGTGGGGTCTCAACAGATGAGGGGCGGTTCTATGCTAATTTGCCCAGTATGACCTCACACTGGGCCCTCCATCAAAACGGCTCATTTTGAAAGGGCCTGAAACTGGAGAATGAAGCTGGTGAATCTCTTTGTGAGAGTGATTTTGTGCAAAGAACTTCATGAACATGTTTTGTAGCCCATAGACCTATAATAACTAAAGTGAGTTTTGCATAATAGGTCCCCTTTCAGTTGAAATTTCAATTTGTTGTAATTATAATTATAAATTATAAATTATAAAAAATAAATAAATTATAAAAATAAATAATTATAAATTAATTTGATTATATTAGTAAAAAACATTTTGAGGAGTCTGTTTCCATTCTACCAGTAAAACGGCCACTAGAGGGCCTGCAGAAAGGGGTTAAAGGACCCATATGTTCGAAAAACCAAAAGCTCCCTTTTTTATGTTTGATTATGTAAGGCCAGAGCCTTCACTCACCGGTCCATTTATATGGAATGTGAGCTGCCCATAAAACAGCCCATTTTAAGATTTAGTTTTTTGTGAACATATTTACATATACTACAGCTGCCTATGTGGCCCACAGCAGTTTATTCCGCTTCATACAGCACGGACTGCTTTTTAAATGTGGTGCCATTCAAGGCATCCAATCAGAACAGAATTCCTTTATATCTGTCTTAAAGGCACAATAACAAAAATAGCCTGTTTTATAATAATGGATTGGCCTGAGCCTGTTGCTATCCCCTGGTGGCCAAGTTAAGCTAATGGCTGTACGGCCCAGTGTTATAATAAATTGCCTCTCATATGTTTTGAGTTGGTCAGCACTCCTGAGAGAGCCCAGAACAAATGGGTTCATACAAAGCATTGTGCAAAATTGTGAACAATAAATAGCTCATCTTCATACAGAAAAATGCACTTTCTTCAGAAATGGATCTCCTGCACATGCTTGCCCACCCTCTAAAGAACTCCAGCAGTAGCTGCTACTCCAGACTATTACTCATGAGGGCTTCAGTTGGTACACTCCTGCCTTTTGTGCACTGCTAGTCGTGTCCATGGTCATGTTCTTTTGTTTCTCTCGCTAAACAGATGTGCTCTCCTTTCGAGTCTCTGTTGCTCCCGAGGTTTCTTCCTCCAGCTTTAGTGAGGTTTTCCTCCTAAATTCAATTAAAAAGGTTCAACGTTACTGTCATATTTTTGAGCTTTATAATTCCAGACTTTCTAACAGTGTCTTCATGACATCAATGAGTCACTTCACACAGTGCACAACCAATTAGCAGTAAACCATTCAGCTTTTAGTTACAGTAATGCTAACCAATCAGCTCTCAATAGCCATAATGTTAACCAATCAGCACACAGTAGCAGTAATTCCAGCCAGTCAGCTCTCAGTAGCAATGATATCAACCAGTCAGTTTCCAATAAAAGCAATACCCAACAAACAGTTCTCAGTAGCAGTAATGCTAACCATTTATTAAGCTCTCAGTAGCAGAAATGCTAACCATATATTCAGCTCTCAGTAGCGATAATGCTAACTATTTATTCAGCTCTCAGTAGCGATAATGCTAACTATTTATTCGGCTGTCTGTAGCTATAATGCTAACCATTTATTCAGCTCTTAGGAGCAGTAATGCTAACCATTTATGTGGCTCTCAGTAGCAGTAATGCTAACTATTTATTCAGCTTTCAGTAGCAATAATGCTAACCATTTATTCAGCTCTTAGGAGCAGTAATGCTAACCATTTATTTGGCTCTCAGTAGCAGTAATGCTAACCATTTATTCGGCTCTTAGGAGCAGTAATGCTATGTATTTATTCGGCTCTTAGGAGCAGTAATGCTAACCATTTATTCGGCTCTTAGTAGCAGTAATGCTAACCCTTTTTTAGCTCTCAGTAGCAGTAATGCTAACCATTTATTCGGCTCTCAGTAGCCATAATGCCAACCAATCAGATCTCAATAGCAGTAACGCCAACCAGTCAGCTCTCAGTTGCAATATCAACCAATCAGTTTCCAATAAAAGTAATACCCAACAAACAGTTCTAAGTAGCAGTAATGCTAACCATTTATTAAGCTCTCAGTAGCAGAAATGCTAACAATTTATTCAGCTCTCAGTAACGATAATGCTGACTATTTATTCAGCTCTTAGGAGCAGTAATGCTAACCATTTATGTGGCTCTCAGTAGCAGTAATGCTAACCATATATTCCGCTCTCAGTAGCAGTAATGCTAACTATTTTTTGGCTCTTAGTAGCAGTAATGCTAACCATTTATTCAGCTCTCGGTAGCATTAATGCTAACCATTTATTCAGCTCTCAGTAGCAATAATGCTAACCATTTATGTGGCTCTCAGTAGCGGTAATGCTAACCATATATTCCGCTCTCGGTAGCAGTAATGCTAACTATTTTTTGGCTCTCAGTAGCATTAATGCTAACCATTTATTCAGCTCTCAGTAGCAATAATGCTAACCATTTATTCAGCTCTTAGGCGGGAGTAATGCTAACCATTTATTTGGCTCTCAGTAGCATTAATGCTATCCATTTATTCGGCTCTTAGGAGCAGTAATGCTAACCATTTATTCGGCTCTCAGTAGCAGTAATGCTAACCTTTTTTTTTGTTCTCAGTAGCAGTAATGCTAACCTTTTTTTAGTTCTCATTAGCAGTAATGCTAACCATTTATTCGGCTCTCAGTAGCAGTAATGCCAACCAATCAGACCTCAATAGCAGTAACGCCAACCAGTCAGCTCTCAGTTGCAATATCAACCAATCAGTTTCCAATAAAAGCACATACCCAACGAACATCTCTCAGTAGCGGTAATGCTAACCATTTCTTAAGCTCTCAGTAGCAGTAATGCTAACCATTTATTCAGCTCTCAGTAAATGCTAACCATTTATTCAGCTCTCAGTAGCAGTAATGATATCCAGTCAAGCCAACCATGAGGCCCCTCTGTCAGAATGATTGTGTAAACCGTGCTGTTCTGGTGTTGGTGACTCCTGTTTAGTGAAGAGAACATCATCTGACTCAAATGAACATCATCAGAGTTGTGGGTGAACTGAGAGGTACTTTTAGCCACAGACTCCTTCACCCCCATAGCCATCGCACATCCGACTCTATAACTCTGCCCTCTGTCACACGTCCACACAATAATGTGCAGTAGTTTTACCATGTAAAAATGACTACTAAGTATGACTGATAACTGATACTGATACAATACTACTACTGATCTCTATAACTCCTAACCACTGTTAGTGTTATTAATAATTTACTGATCTAAGATATTTATACCCAGTATTTGTGTATATATGATATACTTTAGTGTATATCATATTTCTTCAGAGTATGTATTGCATTCATTTAGACTTTATATTTTATATTGTTTGTCTTTGTGCCTGTGTGTCTGTGAAGTCATAACTTAAGTAACTTCCAATACGGATCAGAAGGGTTTTCTGATTCTAATCTAATTAATATCATCTCTTCCTGTTTCAGATATGATGAGTGTGTGGAAGTCGGTGCCCCTCCAATGTACGAGCCAGCTGAGGCTCCTCCGCCGTACTCCCTCACCGACCCGTGCCACTGGGACCAAATGCCTTCCCCTCACTATGACCTGCAGATGGCGCTCTCTCCAGGCACTCCAGCTTATCCAGTCAGCCAATGGGACGTTAGAGGTCGGTTGGGCCCACCTTCCCCACTACCTCTGGAGGAAGCCCCCCCTTACGAGGCAGTGATGGGGGGCAGCCCCGAAGCCGTGGGGAACCATTAGGCCCCTGAAAGACCACCATGCCCGCTTAGTCTGTGCCCTCCCCCATGGTGATGCCAAGCAATATTTAGCTTAGTAGCCCAAATATTACCAATGTTGTTAATAACTGTAGGCTATTATTCACAAGCATGTTGTATTTAATCAGGTTATGATTGAAGAAAAGAACCGCTGATGGCTTTAAAGGCTGAAAAAAAAGACTCCTGAACACGCTGTAGCTTTGAAGAAGAATCTTTTTAGGTATTTCTTTTCTTTTTTGTAAGTTTCCAATTTTAGTTGTTAGCCAGTTCAACCCAACATGCTTCAACACGCTTGGAGGAGATCACTAACTGCCATTTCTGCTAGGTAAGTTATACAACGCCCCGCTGGAGAGATGGAGGAAGGGTGAGGACCACTATTCTCTTGAACTCCTGGACTTATAGTGGGCAGCACCAAGACAACTACAGGAAATTATGGTTTAATTGAGTACACGGTTGGAGAAACCACCGCACAGACAGTGCTCATGTCCCAGAAAGGACCATGATATAGTACAATCTGCTCTAAATCTAAGAAAAAAATTGAGCATCCATGTAATAATAATAATAATAATAATAATTCTGTATAAAGGATGTTCAGGAGAGCATCAACAAAAGAGCCACATTTACAGCAAACCACCAAAGGTCAACCTGCTTAGGCTTTATCCTCCCCAGCATCTCCTTCAGGGGAAACCATCCAGTCCTGTGGTCACTGATGTAGTTTCACTCAGTGGGGTGATCCGATGATGACAGGGTCCTGAGCCCTTGAACCCGGGCCTGGATGTGGCATCCACTTTTTTGCGTATCTATGTGTAATTATTAGCTATAAAACACTCAGTGATCATATGATTGATAATAATATAACACATCATGTGTGCAGGACTGGACTGCAGATCTAGTCTTTTAGCACTGGTTCATCCTGTGTGGGGGTGTGATTTAGGATGAGTTGAGGGTGGGGTGGGGTGGGGGGGACACTGGGCTGGTTAGATGTATTTAAAATGCCTCACCAGTTCATCACCTGGTCGTTCAGGCAGAGCAGGCTTGAAAAAAAGGCTGTACTGTTTTATTTTTACGTTTTATATTTTCTACAGATTCTTACCTTTTCTTTTTTATTTTTGTGTTAAAGGTAAATGTAGCATGCCGAAAATATTTCAACTGTTACTGATCATCAACTGCCCCCAAAATACTGAGGCCCTAGAATTTCACTAGTTTGGATCCTTTGTATAAAAAGCTCCTAAGCAGCTTTTACACAGTTACAGTTACAGAAACTGAAAGGAATGTGACGTCTGCGTTTGCTTTGTTTTTGTCTTTAAATTCAAAAACCCATTTGAGGTCGTTAAATTTCCAAAACGTTTGTTTGACACTAAAATTAAGTGTTTATAACAAACAACCAGCATGTTGTGGGCATGTCCCCACAACATTTTGTCCTGGTGCTTTTAGTCCTGGTCTATTTTGTCTCCATCACTTTTTGTTCTGGTCTATTTTGTCTCCATCAAAAATAGGGGGGGTTCAGGCCATGCTGATGATCAGGACCCTAATGGTTGTGATGTTCGTGGCAGATGAGGCCATGGACACACACGCCACCCTCAATCATTTCTGAACATATTTGTTGACAGCTGTTACTGTAACCTCCCGCTGTGTTCATGACACTTATGATGAATTAAACTTATTTAAAATGATTGAGAGTGTAGTAAGTAGCACTGGTGCATTAGCGATCATGCTACCTGGTGAAGAAGTAGAGTAGCTCGAGGCCAATGTCTCACAAGCTAACAGGACGGCTTCAGACTTTCAGCCCAAAATCTGTAGCAGCAGGATCGTACGACCCGTTCCTCTCTGTGTTTTCCTTAAAGCACGTTGTTGTTCGTGAACCTCAGAACAAGCTGGAGCTTTTTCTTATTACTTTACAGAGGAAAAACCTTCTTTACGATAATATTTTGTAAGTTTCTGAAAGTAGAGAAATTAAAGGGCCCTGACTGGGCTTTTGTGTGTTTGGAAACTTGTTTGTAAGTTCTTTATTTATTTGTTGTATTAATTGTTAAATTATTACAAATGTTTATAAAAAAAGAGGCCAACTTCCATACAAAATAGCAAATAAAACTAAAGCAAGGGCTTCGTCAGATCCAACTCAAACCAAAGGATGAAATACGGTAAAATGTTTGTGTTTGTCCTGATGTCATGAAAGTCATAGAAACTCCATTACTGTCATTTTGAACTAATTTGTTTAATATAATACTGCTAAAGTTTAAAACAGCCCTCTGCAGTCTATATATAGATTTAAGCTGCAGGAACAATTAGAATCTGGATTTATGATGTCACATTTAGCCCCGCCCATTCAGTGTTCTAAGGAGTTTCGCCGATCCTTTTTTTGAATGAAGCACAGTCACGACGGCCAATCAGAACAGAGCTCATTTGAGTATTCAGCCATGGAAAAAATGGGAGGAAAAGTAATACATATAAATACTTAATTATACCCGGTTAAACTACATTCCTACATTATTTTCCGCTAGCAACAATTAAAACAGTGATGTTCAGAGAGAGAGAGTGTATGTATGTGATCCATCAGAAACTGAATCAGGAGTGAGGCTGCTGGAATACAGACCCTAGAAAACACACACACACATACACACACAGACTACTGCACTCACACGCACACATACACACTACTGCACTCAACACGTTTAGGTGCATTTCTTATTTTTGCACACACACACACACACACACTGCCACAAACTGTACAAACTGAACAGAAAAAAGGGAGAAATTGTCCCATGGCTGAATGTGTTAGCCAGCAGTAGCTTGGTTAAATAGCTGTTGTTGATTTAAGTATAGCTTTACAGGTTTAAGAACAGATGTGGACTTGAAGCACTGATGTACGTCGCTCTGGATAAGAGCGTCTGCTAAATGCCATAAACGTGTTAAAGACAGTAATCGATAGTTTGAGGAATAAAAAAGTGGGAGGAAAGATGTAGAAATGAATTATGAATCATTTTTGTAGATTAAAGCACATAAACATCATAAATTGGAGCTCAGAGGAAAGGAAAGGGAAAATGAAGGATACAAGCCCTTTAATGTTAAAGATTTTACAAGGCAGCTTTAATTTGGGCCGCGGTTGGTTCTAACCCGTCTGTTAAGACCATTAGCTTTGGTAGATCAACGCACTCTGTTCTCCATTAAGTCTCTCTTTTAGCTCAATTTGGCTCAAAGGCAGCAATTTATTACCAATTTAATATCACCCATCAATCCAAAGGACCCACTTGAAGCTCCACCCTGCTGGTGTCCAGCTAAGAGACGGTACATGTATTGAAGGTCAGGTTGTTTTCCATCTGCTCCAAACCTTCATCAAGGGTCACTTTTTGACCTGGCGTTCATTGCAGAATATAGTGAACTATAAAGTCAGTTTTTCTGATTTAAAGGCCCCAGACTGTACCCTCTCATTAAAGGGCCTGTATCCTGCATTTATCTTTTATTTTTCTCTCCACTTTTGGAAGTTGGTGTGGTTTTATTCGCCAAAAACATAATTAACCTCTACACGATCCCCTTCCACCTCTGTTCATTCCTTAGATTCAATCAGACTGTGCCGTTAAGACAGGTATGTGTAAATGAGCTATTTTTTTGCTGTACATCAAATCAGAGATTAATCAAGAATAAACTGTTCATTTATTTAACTTTCTCCCATTTTTCCTTCTTTTGCTGATATTGAAACATTACTGAATGTAAAACTGAATGATCGCCAGCGCAGCTGTAGCTTTATTACTTGAAAAGATCCTCCATAGAATCTGTTCTGACTAG